>CAVNYN010219003.1:0-110935 GCA_963692815.1 Nyctanthes arbor-tristis
CTCCCATTCCCAGACCCGCGATAAGCACTCTGAACCCTCCCCTCAACGTCGCCCAAAATCAGCTCGCCAGAGCACACATCGGCGGTCCCGTGTGCCAAGAGAAGCCACTGGAACAGCAGAGACCGGCAAGGAAACCATCAAAACAGCAAAAACGCACAAAATCAGGTGCTCCTTTTCCTTTCTATTTTCAGCTTGCTTTTCAAGATCACCACTTTTGTTAGTTGTAATGGGCTAGAACCCAGAATTGTATGGCCTGACATGGTGATGGTATGATATGTATAGGAAACATCACTTCTTAAGAGCAAGCACGATGAGGACATCTACATAAACAACCATACCAGTGTTAGCGGCTCCTGGTGGAAAGATCATCAGTGGGGTTATAAGTGCTGCCACCAAGTGCATTTTCCCTTTGATAATTTACATTGAGCAATTTAACGGATCCCATGTCATTGTGGATATATATTATTAAAGTAACAGCGTTTCATGCTTTTGTAAGCTTGTAGGTGTTATATATGATTTCCTAGTTTCATAAAAAGCTTTATGGACCAAAAAGTTGATTCCAGAAAATAGTAAAAACCAATTCTTCCCCAACTTCCTTCTCACCTTTATAAGAAAAATGGAAAGGAAAAGAAGCACCTGATTTTGTGCGTTTTTGCTGTTTTGATGGTTTCCTTGCCGGTCTCTGCTGTTCCAGTGGCTTCTCTTGGCACACGGGACCGCCGATGTGTGCTCTGGCGAGCTGATTTTGGGCGACGTTGAGGGGAGGGTTCAGAGTGCTTATCGCGGGTCTGGGAATGGGAGCAAAAATCTAATTTTTTGAAATGGGTTTTGTTGCTTTGTTGGAGGAGTTAAGAAGGAAGTTGGGCCCAAGCATTCTCCTAGCTGGCAGTCCACATTGGCAGATCTGTCTTTTCATGGAATCACCCTGTAAAAGACTGCCAAACACTGAGTTCGATGTTTAGTGCTATCACCGTACAATTTGCACATAGACATCCTAATGGAGTTGCCCACTTGTTTGCTTAGATGGCTCGTGATTTGCATTCTCCTTGTGTTTTATTTTCCATTCCAGAATGATTGGCAGAGGCTATTAAATTTGATGTATCGAACACCTCTATTGTGAATGAAAGTTGATCTTCTTCTTTCAAAAAAAAAATGTAAATGGTCGCGGTTCAAATTTTTCTTAAATCATCATCCCCATATGTTCAACTCAAAGAAGCTAATTTTTTTTCCAATTCTTTTCTGTGCTTATAAATTTAAAATCAGTACATTTACCTTGATTACACAATAGGCAAATATTTAGTTGCTTTGTATTATTTGGCTGTGTTATCAATCTAGAAATATAAAAATAAATTTTGAGGAAATAAATGGTTGAGATTAATGGAATAAATGTGCTAACACTATTTCTATCATATCTAACGTGCAAGCCATGCTAGTAAGAGTAGTTCCACTCAAATGTCATGTTGAAAATCCTTTTCCTTCATAGGATTACATATTTACTCCAGAGTGATTATTTCCTCCTGACTATTATGAAAACCCCCGATTCATAAAGTTATTTTCCTGGTGGGGTTATTTCTCATGTGCATCATGGAGACTAAATTTTCTATAAAGACCATTGGACACCATAGAATATGTAGAAGGATTCCATTGGACACACTGAGGGACCTATCCCCTAATGTGTCTAATGAGATCTTGCCACATAATCCATTGGATACCATAAGATGGTGTTCAATGGACTCCATAGAAGAACCGTCATGGAGACAGGGGTTCAAGGAATTATTTCCTGAGTGGGATTATTTTCCTCTTACCATCATGGAGACTCTTGATGTAGTTCCCCCTAACCATTATGGAGACCCGTGGTTCAAGGGATTATTTCTTCAGTGGGGTTGTTTCCCCTAGCTACTACAGAGATCCCTGGCTCAGTATAATCTACTTAGCTCAGGTGGGTGGCTTAATAATGGCATAACTTATTTTATAAGAGTAATATTAACATTCTACAAGGTAAACTCCTCGTGACGTTAGCTATATCTAAACCCCATCCTCTCATTTGGTAATGGTAAGATTATTACAACCCAACTCTATAACCCCCACTTCAACATTTACATTTCTCGCACTCCTCACTGCCGGCTGACTTGTCCGTCGGAGAACACACGTTGGCCCATCGGCGGTGTCTTTTAACGAGTTTTCCATGTACGTGGAACATCCACATATTAGGGGGAAAGGAGTTGGATCAGTTGGCAACTGTACGTCCATTTTTGAAGGTCAAGAAACGTATTAGGAGACATGAAAGTTTAGTTATTTGATCAAATTTCATATTGGAATATAATTGATTTGCTAAATGAGGTTAAAAGTTTAAAGAATGAGCCATATTGCACATTTTAAAATATATAAAGACCAAATTGGTAAGAGGTAATACCTCAAGGACTAATGCTGCAAGTTTCATCAATCTTCCCTGTTCGAGAACTGCACGAAAGCAAACTGCAGAGAATAATAAAACGTGAAAATGACATTTCCTTCTAAACTACTTAAATTTACAGTCACTCAAGTGGAAGGAAACAAACAAGGTCTTACCGAAACTAGATTAAGGAAAAGTGGGTCCCATCTTGGTTCATTATTTAACCCTAATTTCATGGAATGAATATAATTAATTATATATACAGTAAACACTAGTCTCTCTCTTAACAGCCCATAAATGGCAGATTCTCTCTCATCATCAGTGCTTGTCTCACTCTCTCTACTTTATCAAACTTTTTTCTTTTTCACAAGCATTCCTTGAAAAAGTAAAAAAGCCTAGGGTTTCCACTTTCTACTAGTACATTGTGTTATCCAGACATCAATTTCCCTCAATATTAGCTCGGAATTAGCTTAGATTTTGGTGCTGTTGATCCAACTTTCTTGCCGTGTTGTTTTTGTTTGTGTAGTTAGTTGCCTGCTGGGGTTTCCTTTTTTGTGCTTTGTGGGCTGCTTGAAGCTGGGGGGTTTTTGTTGGGGGGGGGGATTCTGTTGGTGGAGATTATTGGGTTCAAAAAGGTTGAAAATCTTGCTCTTTTATTTGTGGAGTTTGCTTTTCTGCAAACGTACAGGTGAAGCAATTTAGTGTGTTTTTTAGTTCCACATTAATTTCGTAACTGTGGAGTTCAGTTTATCAAATGCTGGCTTTAACTGAGTGGACACTGGTTTTCTGGATCTTTTAGCACTTGTTATGCACCATTTGCGTGCTCGGGATCTGTGAATTCGTTAACTGAGATCGCTATTTGTGGCTGTAGATTGTGAAAACCAGTTTGGATCGTAAGCTTGCATTGTAAATATGGAACTTAATGCTGTAGCGTTATATTTTTGGAGTTATAAGATTATCCCAGATCAGCTTGAAAGTCATCAATAGAAGAAAAGATTGAGGAAAATTTGTTGAATTTTATTTTATGGGATTTGGGTCTTTATGAGCTCTTGCTGGCTGATTATTTATCAGGATCTGAAGGCTTGTTTGAGTGATGGAGGATATCGGGTTGTTCAATCAAGGGTGGAAATGGTTGCAGTCAAAGGATTGTTACTCTGTTGCAAGAACAACTGCGAGCTGTGTGAGGGACAAGATGGGCATATTTATGGAGCGACATTGGCCTGTGGTTTGCTGTGGCTGTGCCAGATTCGGGAGAGGTCTGCTGTTCTTGTTGGTTTACTGGAAGAATTGTTTCATCACTGGTTTTCAGTCATTTATTGGGCTGGGTTCAGCAGCTCTGCTTGTCATTATGTGGAGTTTCTTTCTCAGCTTGACATCAATGTTGTGTCTTCTGTACGTGCTTATTAGTATGGTATGCCGTTGTGCCTTTTAGATTCTTTGTCTTTGGAGCTTTTCTGCCAGCAGCTGTTGCGTGTTTTCTTCGTCTGCTATTTTTAATTGTCGTATTTGTCTATTTGCTTTGGTATTCTATGCTTTTGCTTGGTTTGCCTTGATTTTGTGCTCTGGTTACAGAAATTGGCTAAGTTCGTCTGCAACCACTATATTATATAGTTTTTGGATATAATTGAAGATGTGTTATATGAAGTTTAACTCATATAAACAAGAGTGAAGATGTCAAGAAAAGTTATGTTGGATTTTATGTCAATAGTAAATTTGATAAATAGAATAAAATAGTTCTAGAAATATAAAAGAAAAAAAGTTCTTTGGGATAATGATGAAAAAGGTTATTATTAATCTTTTCCTACATAATAACCATTACTAATTCAGCCTACAGCTTTAATGGTTGGATTCTTTTTGTATAATTTGTTGAATAAGTTTTTAATCATGCTTAATGTATAGCTTCTGTTATCACCACAGCTCAAAATCACATTAACGATCTCCATTTTGGAATAGGAACATGAAAGACATGGAATATTCAATATGTTTTGGTGAATGTAAATTTCTTGTTCTAAAGATGCATGGTTTGTTTAGTTTATTTTTATTCTTTTGGGCGAAAATGATGCATATAAGAGAACCCCTGGAACAAAACCTTATAATAAAACAGACACATGAGATTGTTTAACATGTCATACAAAATTTAATATGGTGTTCACTGTTCATTGCTACTACTTGCGGCTTCCGCTAATATAAAATAAACTGATAATGGGTGCAATAAAATCCTAATGAATTTGCCAAATTAACTAGGACAGAAACTGACTTGCATGTGATTATCTCCTTTGGTGAACAAGAAAACATTCTGCACTATGATTATTTTTTCTTTCAGATGTTAGTTGATTTCTGCATTCCCTTATATCTTTATGTGAAAGTCATATGATCTGGTGAAAGTTTCACCCTGTAGTTCTAATCATGTTCAAGCTATGGATGCCCTTGTGAAGTAGTCACTTTCTCTTTTAACTGTTTGAGAATCATCCACTAATAGTTCCATAAATTTTTCAGGGAGCTGCAGGGGTTGCAGTTATGTATTTAGGCTACACTCCTGGACTTTTTATCGTGGGACTGTTCGCCATTCTAATTTTATGGATGTATGCTAACTTTTGGATAATGGGTACACTATTCATACTTGGAGGTAAATTATGGTTATTGAAATTTTTCTATTTTTTGACAAATATTGTTTTAACCAAAGGATTTCAGTAATGCCCGAAGGGTTTAGAGATATCAGTTCAGGATTTTGGGTGAATGACTTCAGTGTGATCAGTATTCTCATCTTCTTACTCTTATTGTAGATCATCCTACTTTTAAGGTGAACCATTTAGGATTTTGCGTTTCCTTTTGATTTAAAATATAGCTCTTTTGAGCTATTCATCAGTTTAAATAAATGCAATTCTTGACGTTCCTCAACTGTATATCATGGAGTGGTCTCCATGCCATCAAGAGCTTGAAAACCTCTTGCAATTTCTTTATTCAGATGTAGGAAAACTTCTCAAAGTTTGATTTCTGGTCTCTCAGAAATATATTTTACTTATACCCTAATGTTTTTGCTTGTCTATTTTGTTCACATGAGTGTCTCTCTCTGTAAACACAGGTTATTTATTTTCCTTAAATCACGCACAGTTGGTGGTGTTGGTTGCAACCATATATGCACTATATTATGTCAAAGCTCAAGCCGGATGGCTTGGAGTTCTCCTCTCAATTAATCTTGCATTCCTATCAAATGATGTACTGAGTTGCTTCTTCCAGTGGTGCGATAATTTAAGTGAACCCACAAACTTTGAAGAGCATAAAGAAACGGAGTCATTTGCAGAAAGTTTCTCTGCAGATTATGAATATTCTACGGGTCCTGATGAAGAAGAGAAGGTGCACTCATGTAAATCATCTAGCAGACCTGCTAATACTTCGTCTATTGTTGAAAAGCTTAAGGACTCTGCTACTAAGAGATCGTCAGAGAAGAGGTGAATTCGATAAGTGAGATGAGGCGGATATTAAGCAGTGCTGATCACTATGAAGCTCTGGGGTTTCCTCGTCACAGGAAAGTCGATGTAATGTTATTGAAAAAGGAATACCGGAAAAAGGTATGCTTAGTTTGACTCTTCACACAGTAGCTATTTATCTTGCCATTCATGCATGTCCGTCAGGAAGTACTCTCGATGTATTTCCCATAGTTGTGGGCTGGATCTGTTGTAATGAAGACAGGAAAGTGCTAAACTTTCTACTTTCTACCATGCCTAAGAAACTAAAATGGTAAAATGAATAGGGAAACCAGCCCCAACTCATCTACATCTAAAATGGAAGTTGAGGTTAAAATACATTCCCATATTTAATTAGGTGCCTGAAAGTTAGTCTATCTCCATTGGAAGCATTGATGAAAGATGACTCTCTAATAAATTTATCGTAGTAGTATAAACATCTAAATTTCTCTTGTTCTAAAAGTTTTCAGAAGCAAAAATTATAAAGTGACTTTGTATATTACACACAATATTAATTGACCTGAAACTTTTTTGTTGCTTATGTGAATAATTTGATCCCTATGTCTAAGCGTGTCAAGTGTCAAATTTAAAATTATTGTGGCCGAGTGACTTCATTCAAGTCTGAAATTGCTGCTGTAAGTTTATTTCTATTAGGATTTGAATGGTTCAGGGTTATTATGCATTTGATGTAAGTTCATTACAAAATTCAAATGTGTTGAGATTTTAAGGTGATGAATCAGGGAGTTCAATATCTCTTCCTTTTAGGCATGTAAATCAGTCCACTATGTGTTCTGTTGAAGCTTCTAACTCTAGTAGAATTATAGCAGTTGAAATTAGTAATCACTTTAACTCATTATCATAGCCTCTAGTTCCGTAATCTATCATATAGCTACTCAAAAATTTTGCGCATTATATATAAAGAGGGGTTGTTATAACTTAGTGCTGGTTTGGGGTGGATTATAATCTTCTTAAATCATAGTATGAATCAATTTTAACTAGACATTCTGTAGATCCTAGAATCTAGAACTATCCACAACTACTACCCTTTTGATCTTCCATGAGACCCGCAAAATCCCCAATACTTTCCATCAAATTATTCTTCATCCAGAACAAGCACTTAGCCAGTGATTGATATTTAACAAGTATGGCAATGGCTCTAATCTTTCCAATTTTACGTAGTAAAGCCACTTCTTTTGTTGCATTGAATGGGGCAGTTATCCTAATAATTTGTACAGTGTAACATTTAATGGCACATAAAAGAGAAGTTAAATTTTTTCTACCAACTTTTGCTTGACTCACTTCCATCTTTGATCTTCTCCATTTTAAAGCTCTTTTCTAATTTCAAGGTATATAAATTGGTATGGTTTTGCTTTTAATAGATATATCCGCCACTGTTTCTGAAGGAGCATATTATAATAGTGGATGTGGAAATTGATTTCTTCTTTAATGGCCAGTGGCGACTGATGTACAGTAAAACTGATAACTTTATTTTTTCACTAAATTAAAATATATATATATTCTTCTAGGCCAGGTAACTGATATTTAATTATAATTATATGACAAGCAGGGAATATTGTAGTTAATTTTCTAGTGTTGAAGACTTGAAGTTATTGTATCTCATGATCAATATTTTATTGAGTTACATATATATACTCTAATCGGCTCTAGGATCTCCCATTTGGTGGACTTAGTTTTTGCATTTTTTTTTTTTAGGCCATGCTTGTGCACCCGGACAAAAACATGGGAAGTCCACTGGCAAGTGAATCCTTCAAGAAACTTCAATGTGCATATGAGGTAAGTATCTACCAAAGTTTTATATTTTAAGTACTACTGTTTCTTAAATCTCTGAGATCGGAGCGGAAGCTTTGGCGTCAATTGCCACTTACGTAGGCATTGCTCAGGTTCTTTCTGACATGGTGAAGAAAAAGGACTACGATGAGAAACTCAGAAAGGAAGAAGCTAAGAGTGTTATGCAGAGATCACCCAGTACTGCACATCAGGTAAAACATATAAAACATATATGATTGGGTCATCTTACCTCAAATTGTTTGTAAATCCATGGTGGCAATAGGCTTAATGAAGAAGTTTTTAGTTACTAGAATTTAGAAAAATGCATTTGGAGCAACCAAATTTGATATTTCCAGAAGATATAATAACTGCAAAGTCACATTGGAACTTAAGAAAGTGGATGATCATCCTCCCTCTCTTATGATTTTATATTGCAACACTTTCATGTTTCTAGTTCAACATACAGTTATTTTCCCATTTAAATTTAAATTTATGGAAGGGTAAATTTGACATATGGTCTCTAAACTTTGCTCTTTGTAGCAAATAGGCCATTACTATTCCTCCCTTTTTTTATCAACATTTGGAGTCTTGACGTTTCATATATTTGCACATGTAAGGTCTGTTTGGATGCTTTCCGTCCAATTATGCTGTTTAATGCTATGAAACTGACTTTTATACTGTCATCTTTTTAAATCAACACAGAAAATGTTTTCAAAAAGTAAAATGATGAGAAAAACGAAAAGAAAAATCCCTTTCCTCTCCAACCTACCCACCCCACCCTTTTTCTCCATTTCACCCACTTCTACACACAATTGCTAGTGAAATAGTTAAATTAAATCTCTCTCTTCCGCCCGCCGCCGCCACCTCCGTCGCCGCCACTATGATAACCAACTTAAATGAAGAAACAATTTGATGCAAAAGCTCTCTGCCTTCCTGAAAACCTCACATTTCAGATTGTTCTCATTCTCAAAACCTTCAACAGGTGGTTTTTCAGAAATCAAAATTGAATTCCTTCATCTGATCGTACAAATTGCCACCAATTGATGGTAATTTCAGTGAATTTTAAATTGAGGAGTCAGCCGGAATGTTGCCACAACCAATAGAGGAGGAACTGTTACATTGCACAAGACATTCACATCCTATGCACCTTTGTGGAAGTGTCAGTAACTTGATGATTTCCATTTTTTCCGAGAAGGGGTTTTTTTTTGGGGGGTGGGGTGGGGGGGTTTATACTCTTATTTTTGGTCACTGCCAGCAGAGGGCTTTCTCTGCCCCGCGCCGCAATTTGTTGCCGGAAATTCGCTGGAAGTTGCAGTGACGGTGGTCGAAATATTAGGCGGGTGGCGGGATGGGGTGGGGTGGTTGGGGAAGGAAGATCTCTCTCTCTCTCTCTCTCTCGTAAAAATTTTATTTATTCTTTATTTGAAGAGGTTAGATTGTAAAGGTGATTTTCTTTGTATTTAACTAAAATCCGACTAAAATCGTCTAGAGGGATCATATGTGTGAATTTATGAAAGGTTGGGGACTCCATACTTTGAGAAAAAGAATGGGGTATTTGCTAGGAAGTGTGAAGGTCGGGGACCATGTGTGAAATTTACCCTTTATTACAACTTAATTTAATTTATAATGGAAAATGAAAACCCAAATGGAGGAGCTTGTAATTTTTCTAATTATACTTCTTGTAGACGTTAAGTGGGGATTTATTTTCCATTAAATTTTTATTTATAAACTTATCGTGCATTTATGAATTCATTTGCTTTCTTGAAGACAAAAAAATGAATTCATTCAATTTTAACAAAACATTTGGCGCACCACATAACATTTTCAACTACTACTAAGTTCCAACCACACATGAATTTTTAAGTTGATAAATTTATAAATTTAATGGGAACAAAACACATCCATGGATGTTTCATTCTATTATTTTACAGATAAAGTATCTATAAATCTAATATATGATTGAAAGTGAGGTGTGGTTGAAGGTATTGTTTCTCATGAAATATGTGGTTTAAATCGATTGAAGTTATCAGTTGTATAAGGGATTTATGAATTTAATGGGAACAGAACACCCACTTGATTTTCCCCCTTTTCTTAACTGATTTATTGTTATTTAGATATTGTGGGTTAAATGACCGTTCATATATTTACTGAATCAGCATATTGTCTGAGCATGCATATGGTTAATTATATGCACTTTTCTCATATTGATTTAGGTATGTTAACTCACTTAGAAGTTAGAAGATTAATGTCGTAAGTCTATGATGAGCAGGATACTGCTGATTTTTGTTCTGAGGAGTCAAGGTGCATACAATGCACGAAGTGTGGCAACTCACATGTCTGGGTCTGCACCAATAGGACAAAGGCCAAAGCTAGATGGTGTCAGGTTTGGTTTCTTCCTTAAGAAGGTTAAAAATATCCATAGCTTGTGTGGGCTATGTATACCAATTGATGACATCTATTGAGTAGGATTGCTGTCAATATCATCAAGCCAAAGATGGTGATGGATGGGTTGAGTACAAAGGAGCACTAGTGTTGAATCAACCTGAAAAGGTATTCTTCATTGAGATGTTTTCGTTGCATTTGAATGTTTGCACTTGATACAATTTCGCCAACACCTTTTTAATATTCAGTAATTATACCTGACACATGAGCGTTGCTTGTAAGGAATTTATATTACAATTATTACTATGTAGTCCAGGAATTGTGGCTTATGGACTTTGGGCCATTTAAGCCTTTTGATCTTAAGTGAGGATGGATCAGCATGCAATTCCCAATATTTACATACCTCAAAGATTTGTAATATCCTGATTCATGGATCACTTTTGTCTGTTGCAGCAAATACTGACCTCTCCTCGCTGATTTATCCTGTTGCTGCTTCTAGAAACTTTTTAATATAATCATAATATGTTTAGTGTAAATATCTTCTTTTCCTACCTTCTATGTTCTTAACATTTTTGTGTCCTGTATTTAGATGGAAATACCACGTGCTTTTGTGTGCGCAGAGAGCAAGATATTTGATGTATCAGAATGGGCTCTTCCGATCTCAGGTCAGAAAACAACTTTTGCTATGTAGGTACCTCTATTGTGTAAATAGCGTGCACATTTTGGAATATATATCTGCACTTGGAATTGTCTGATTCAGCTTTTTACCTTTTCTGATTGTCATTGCATAGCAACTCCGTGCACATTGTGGAATATATATCTGCACTTGGAATTGTCTGATTCAGCTTTTAACCTTTTCTGATTGTCATTGCATAGCAACTCCGGCTGCATGACTTCTATTACATCATTTGATGGGGGGAACTGAATGGTACTTTACAGTATTAAGGAACAAAAAGTAGCATTTCTTTCAGTTGAGAAATATCTCATGACATATATCTAAATAATTGAAGCTTTGAAAGCAAGCAAAGACATGTGTTAGATATCTTTAGTTGGTGACTTGTTGGTGGTGAATGGAGGCTGTGAGAGGGGAATATACATCAGAGGAATTCTGTATAAGTTGATTTCACTCATCATTATCTTTATATGCGTTCTAATTTGGGCTTCCCAACTTATTTGGCTCAAAAAATACTATATTAAACACCTTAAAGCAGTGCGCACTCATTTTGGTTTCTAAACACCAGTAACGGCATTTTTTCCCCTCTTTACATCAACACCAGTAACAGCTTAGTTCCCTTTGTGTTGCTATTGATTGTGTCCTTTGCTCAGGCATACACTATCAGTTATATTTTAAAGAAACAGAGTAAACGTTCCTTGTTAATTTTGGGTTCCACTTTTCTGTATAGGGAATGGCATGTAGGCCCAACACTCATCGACCTAGCTTCCATGTTAACATGGTTGGATTGGAGAAGTCAACCCAGAGATCAAATTCAAGCATGTATCCTTGGGATTTGGATGCTGAGATGATGGATGAAGAGGAAGAATTTGAGCTGTGGCTCCAGCAAGCATTGGCATCTGGACTTTTCTGTGAAACATCGAAACGTAGGAAAAGCTGGAGTCCCTTCAAGTTGCCTCAGTCGAAGGGAAAGAAACACTGGCGAAGATTTTCCTGAAAGAAACAGCTCCTAACACCACCATATTAACACCGAAGAGTTGTAATTAGACCACACGCGTAATTTTTGATAAGGATTGGAGATTAGTGGACTCTGTTGAAGAAGAAAAGGAACTTGATATCTTCTCCACTCCGATCTAACATTGCATACAAACAGAGGCTCGAGGAGCATAAGTGGATGAGAATGTCAGGGTGGTTGACTAATGGACATGTAAACAACTTGTTTTATGTGGTTCTTTCTGTAAATAAACTCCGAATCTTGCATGGTTTCCTCTGCTGCAGATCAGTTTTGGCCTAAATCTTTAAGAAAATATGAGGACATTTGAAACTGATGCTTCATGTACATTTGGGAAGCATTGTATTACCCGGCTGCAATAAAGTTGAGAAGGGCAGAAATTTTTTGCCATCATTACTGCTGCTGCTGCTGCTAGAAAGTCGTGGAGGATGATCTCGTGCAAGTTCTGCTGTTGTAAGCTTACCTATTAATTGGTATGATCGCATGCTAATTATATGTCCTACTAAACTTATTTAACTCTGTAAACTTGTAGATCAATCTGCAGGCTCTGATAGGATTCAATTAGCTTATTTACCCCGATTTACTTTCCAATCTTTTGTTCTTAGTTTTGTTGCATGGACTATTGTTCATCTTCAGGCTTCCTTCTCCGTTAAGCTATTTTAATTTGTTGTTTTTTTTGGGGCTGTCATCTTTTAGTTGACTGCATGGTCTTCGTGCTCAAATAATAAAGTTGGAAAAGTTGTCTGAATTGGATCTTTCAAGAGCAACGTGTCAATTTAAAGTAATCTCTCCTTTGTTGTTTTACGGCTTCCATTGTCAACCTTTTAGGTACATGTAGATTTGGACCATGTATTGGCATGACAGGATTTTACCATTAATCTTGTCCTATGTGGACGTTGCATGTCAATTTTTGTTAAAAGGCCATTCTCGTTTGAGCTGCTAAATGCTCTGTTCTGTAAAGATAGATAACGGTTCCCTTATTTTTATAATATTTAAGAAATCTAATAACTACGGTTGAAAATGCAATATTTAAAAGCAATTTTTCCTATATGCTATTTTTGTTTATTATTATTTCGCTTCAATTCTGATTGTTTACTAAAAATAAGAATAATACATATTATGGGTATATATGTAAAAGAAAATTAAGAAATTAATTAAAGAAATTTGGAACGGATAAAAAATAAATAGTAACTGTATTTGCTGGACGAAGCAAGTACAATATCATACATGTTACTCTTTCAAGCTCATCATCTTTTGGAGAAAAAAAACCATCATCATATTGTGTTATTGTTGTTTCAGTTCATTTAGAACTCTGTTGAATCTTATTATTTTCATTTATTTCTATTCTATAATGAAAGACAATGCACACAACTGGGTAATGGACGGCACCGGTACCACATACAAAAGCAAAGAATGGTAAGTCGTAGTATACCATTATTGTACGTAAATCTAAAGTCAATTAATAACAAGTGGTCGGATTGGATTATCAAATCAAACCAAGCATGCAGAATTTGAATTTTTTAATATTTCAGGATTGAAAGTTACTGTTGAACTGCAAAAAACTACACAGAAAAACATAGTAATTCCAAATTTCGAAAGATTCGAACGTGGTTGCGATGTTTACCAACCTGATTTTTATTTTCTATTTAACTATTTCTTCGAATTCAGAGTTTCATACCGTATCCTAAGCAGAAAGTAAAAATCGATTAAAACGTCCTATATAATTGATACCAACTCACACCTGACCTGCCATTTCCCCTCTTGGATTGGGTTCTTTTCTCCTCCCTTATTGTGTTTTTTCTTCTTTTCCTACCATTATCGGGGCTCCCCTTTTGTGAGTTTTAGCTAGAATTTCTTGATCATGCTTTTCATCCGATTAACCACATAGGCTACATTTCCGGCTTCTATTTTTGTCGAGTTCTGGGAGGATGGGTGGTTGTTATTCTTCAATTAATGACAAGAAAGGGGCAAAGTGGGAAAGAGAACATCGTGTAGATTTGAACTTGAAGAAGACTAGCTCTGGTGATTTTTCCACATTTATTAGCAAATTAAGTGGTGGTGGTTGCGGAGCGGCAGCTGCCGTGGCTGCGGCGGAGGAGCGGGCACTTCATCAGATACCGGGAAGGCATTTTACGAATGGGGCAAGCCGGATCGCCAGTTTGTACACTCAGCAAGGCAAAAAAGGTACCAATCAGGACGCCATGATCGTTTGGGAGGTCAGTCAAATATATTTTAGGGGGTTTCATATGAACTTCTACTTATTAGTTAATCTATTAAGATCGTTGTTTTCTGAAATCTTAACGTTAAATTTAGCTGTAATTAACAAAGAATAAAAACTATGTCTTGTGCGGCTAGAAAAATCAAATTCTTGCATGGAACTCAAGCAGTTCTTTGCTTTAATTTTTTTTATCATTTTTAAGAATCGACATAATGATGGGATGCTATTCTTTTCTAGTTGGGTCAGTTTATGATTTGCTTGGATTGTTTCTCCGGTAGAGATCGGAAGAGCACACGCGGTACAAACACAACATTTTGTGGAGTCTTTGATGGTCATGGCCCTTATGGTCATATGGTTGCGAGGAGAGTTCGGGATGCTCTTCCGCTTTTGCTGCGTACAGAGTGGAAAGCTAAACAGCATAGCAATCAAAGTTCTGATCATGAGAATGGAAACGATGAGGGGATGGCTCACTTTAATAAGTCTAAGGATGATGACGGGTTTGAATCATTGGAGGCCGAGGACAATGAGAAACTCCCCGAGATGCATATGCTGACTAAACGATCAATACTAAAGGCGTTCAAGTTAATGGATAAAGAGCTGAAGTTGCATCCTGCAATTGATTGTTTCTGTAGTGGTACAACCGCCGTCACTTTGATAATGCAGGTAGTTTTTGACATGATTTTTGTTTTTTCAGCATTACTGGATATACTGGAAATGGTGCTTAGTCATGTCCCTTCTCGTCCCGTTTGCTTATTGAGTTATCCTGTTGGGTGAAATTTGTGCTTGCGTTTTATAGAATAGTAGATATGCATGTCCTTCTTAAGCATTGTGGTAGCTGTTTGGTTTTTGCTGGTTGCTAGCTCTGTTCCATTGATTGTAACGGCATCTGTGTTCTGGAACTCGGGGTATGGTATAGGTCTGAAACCTAAAATCTCGTCACTTCAACAAGATGCAGAAAACTGATGATTTCGTGTGCAATTGATTTGAACCTTGCAGAATATAATATTGTTAAACATGACAATTAATAGAATTATGTGTGGGTACTTTCTGAAAAATCATGATTTTAGACTAGAAATCTTCAGCAAAAGGAAATTTTAGAGAAGCTCAAACATGTTTGGCCAGGTATAATAATTAGTAAGCTAACTTATAAAGCTTGACCAAAGTTTATTTAAGAATAAAGAAATATTGTAAATTATTGACCACCGTTGCCATCTCCTCATTCCAGCCCCCACCCTTGGTTTTGTCCTGTATATCCCTATCAGTCACCATATTCCAGATGTTCTTTAGGATCTGACACTCGTGGAACACCTCACCTACTTTGGGAATTCGGTGCATGCTACAAATATTCATGGCAGCCATCTATGTAATTAATGATGATAAACCTCTTATGTTAACTTGGGGCTTTTGGAATTGGATGAAATATCACCTTCTTCTGCTCGATATTGTTGAGATGTATAGTTAGTGCCTGTTTGATTCAATTTATGGTAGTTGATTTATAAAGAGAAATTATAAAGGGGTGAAATGAGTGGTGTAGATTTAATAGAAGTTTGAAATATGTGGTTATAAATGAGTAGTAGTCAATTCAGTAGTCAAATCAGTGATAGGTGGGATTATAATGTGTTTTGAGAAAGAGGACCAAAGTGACACTAATTGAAGGCAACTTAGATTGTAACAGGGATACCCATGATTTGAATTAAAGATAATTGAAAAACATCTTCCAATATGTCAATTCTTGATAGTGTTTATGCTAAAAGATGATATAAACCAGCCATATCTGGTGCTAACTATCTTGAGCTTATTTCAGGGTCAGGATCTCATAATTGGAAATCTTGGCGATTCAAGGGCAGTATTGGCAACAAGAGATAAGGACAATACATTGATGGCTGTACAATTGACTTTGGACTTAAAACCTAATCTTCCAAGTATCTCTCTTTTCCTTTTTAATCTTTTTTCTAGATGCACTCATGTGCAAGTTAAAAACACTGTTAGTCACCGAACTCCGGGGGGACTCATGTATGTAACTGAACTTTTTATTATTTCTGAGTAATCGCTGAAATTTGCCTTCTGCATCAGTTGGGTGAGAGGGTCACTGAAGAAAAATCCGTTAGTTTTTCTTACTCTGATGAGGTGTCAATATGGTGGTATCGAAATCAGCTAATCCTATAGAAAACTAAATGGATTTTAAATGAGTGACCAAATTAAAGTAAAAGGTAAACTTTGATCTATACATTACCAATCTGTTACTAAAACTATTGTTTATCGATCTCTAAAGTGAAACTTTGCTGTAAGTGGAAGGGCTAACAGTTTTTTAGCCAGCCTACCTATGCATATCGATAGACACTGTAATGATAAAAAGAAATAGGGTGAAATATTTGAAGTCTAGTTTTCCCTTAGACAAATTACATTACACTCCAGCTTCCTAGATCGACAACCGAAAAATAGATTCATCACACTGTGAACTAGGAATATTGACCAATTTTAACTTTTCAGGAGAAGCGGCTAGAATCCAGAAATGTAAAGGAAGAGTTTTTGCATTGCAAGACGAGCCAGAAGTGGCACGTGTATCTTGCTAACAGTGATTCTCCTGGTTTAGCGATGGCCAGAGCCTTTGGGGACTTCTGTTTGAAAGATTTTGGTTTGATTTCTAGGCCAGATGTTTATTATCATCAGATTACTGAAAGAGATGAGTTTGTCATTCTTGCCACTGATGGGGTATTATTTCTTTCTTTCTTGTTACTAATTGATTTTCAAGAGATTATCTTTTACCTCAAGTGTAAGAGCATGTTTGGCTAAGTGTAAAATGCTTATTAGAACTAAAGTTTTAATGTGAATAATTTTCTGTTTTAGCTATCTCTCTGAATGCCTTCTTTCCCCTTCATGTTAATGTGTGGTGGAAGGACTGCATTCTTCAGGTTTTAATTCTTAATGTGGTTTACTTTGATATAGGTCTGGGATGTCCTCTCCAATAAGGAAGCAGTGGACGTTGTAGCCTCAGCTAACGGTTGCGGAACTGCTGCCCGAGCTCTCGTTGACTGTGCTACTAGAGCATGGAGGCTCAAGACCCAACATCAAAGATTGATGACTGTGCTGTTATCTGTCTTTTCTTCGACCACATGTTAACAACTGATGTTGTTAGTGAACCAAAGGCAGCACCGTCATCCCCTGAACAGGAAACAAATAAGGTCCTTGCTGAACAAGAAATGACTAAAGTCCTTGCAAAAGGTGACCCTAGGATCCCAAGTGTTAATGAGCCTTTACAAGGTGATCTAGTTGTACAACATTCTGAAAGTACTACATTATCCACTGAGATAGTGCCTGTTGTTGAGGAAGTCGGGGAGAAGCTACCCGAGAGATCTCTTGGCCAGTCTAAGAGGAGTTTAGCTGAATACCTTTCAACTGCAGACGAGGAATGGTCGGCCCTTGAAGGTGTCACCAGAGTTAATAGTTTGCTGAGCATCCCAAGGTTCATGTCTTTGGACAAAAGATCAGCAAGTTGGAGAAAGTGGTTATGAAACAATAAACATGTATATGATATATAATGCTGATATAGTGGGTAAAATGCTATATGATATATTTTACTTTATAATAAAGCCTTACACTGTAATCTTGGTATGTTGGACTCGACCGCATTTGATAGGATCAATAAAGCCAAAAGGTTAAGGTTAAAATATTGTGTACTGTCTAATATTATGCAGTATGAATCTGATACAGGTAAGATTAGGAGTTGTACCGAAAGGATTTTTTGGGAAAATGTTGTTAAACCTATTGTTTAGTTGGATTCCTCGAGCCACTAGAATTTAAAGTTCACAATAGCAAACAAAAATTTATATGTACTTTACTCTTGTGCAATTTACTATTACATTGTTTAACACAGGTGCATATTTGAGATAGAATAATGCTATGTAGTACTAGTGGTGTTTGGCACCAGTCTATGTCTCTTCCGATCTGGCATTGAATGATAAGTGAAATTAAATGCATGAATAAAGGACCCACTTGATTTGACTTATCATTCAATGCCACCTTGATATGATGTCAAGCACCAGTAATGCTAAATAACATTACTCTTTGAGATATTGGGCTGGATTGGAAGATAACAAATAAATATATTCTTGTATTTAGCTAATCCAGTGTATGAAATATGCTTACAAGATTCATTTCGGATGATTCCAGAAAAGGTTAGAGCAGTTTTTAGTTTCATGTGTTGTTTCTGAACTTGTTTTGATAACATTGTGATAGTGATTCAAGCTTTCCGTAGAAGTTCATCAAATGTGACTTTTTTTTAGAAAGCGCAGAAGCAGAAACCAAAAACTGAAACTATTACCCCAATTAAGGCTCAAGTGTGCGTCTAAAGGGTTTTTAAGCTGTTATAGAGAAGCTCAGCTTCTCTGAAAAGCACTTTTTTACCAAGAGTTGATGTGTGTATGTAGGATGGTTTTTTAAAAGGTCACAAGTGATTTTAGAAGGCTTAAAGCACTTATGCCCAAAAAAATGGGTGATCAGTTGCCCAAAAACTAAAAAAAGAAAAGTTTTCTTAAGCTGTTTTAAGAGAAACTAAAATTTAGAACTTCTCTTAAAAGCACTTTTTATAAAAAGATGATATATATATATATACACACACACACATACACACAAGTGTGTGCCTGTGTTGGGAGGGAAATTTACAATTTATCTTTTAATGACTTCTAAGTTTATGATGATACCAAACATTTTGAAAAAGTTCAAACACCAAACCGAATAGAAGAAATATTATAAATAAATATAAGATATTTATTTAATTATTAAATAAAATATTAAAATAAAAGAAAAGATAAAATATTAAAATAAAAGAAAATATAAGGGTATATTTACAGGAGAAAATGGCATTATTGCAATAAGTTTTAAACTATGTGTAAAATTAAGTGACCCATCTAAAATTGTGCCTGCCCTGTATTTTCCTGGATATGCATCCTAACATCGTCTAGATTTTTAGGCTCATGAAGGTGGTATAAGTAGGCCAAAAAGTGAAGTGGGCTTGGGCTTTATGAGCCCAAACGGAATCTAATCGGAGTATACAACAATATAGGCGGTAGCCTTATGTTTTTCTTCTTTCATTTTTGAGTTTTTTATTTTAACGGGCGATCACGGTGGTCTTCTTTCTCTGGTAAGACGTGACATGTGATCAAAAATTTTATTTTGCAATCAGTATTTGGGCAAAATAAGCTACCCTCATAATCTCAAAATAAAACTTTTAGACCTGTGATAGGTGATACTATTATGAATTGTAATCCCGTATAATATAATTCATCCAACAAGGACAATCTTGGAACTAATAATGGCCAAATATTCACAAAATTAGTTTACATAGCCTCATATATGGGTCCATGAAATTAGTGGTGTCTCCGGATCAAAACTCTGATAGCATTAGCGTTACGAGATGCTTAGATAAGGTGCCTCAGAAGCAACAAAGGAATTTGATTTTCTTTTGTGGATGCATGTACAACGAGAGACGAAGTGACTCTTTGACTTCTGAAGAACAAATCACGTATAACTAATCAAAAGACACTAAGATCTAAGTATTTTTGGAATATATTGTACCTACACGCTACAATCATGAATCCATCTTTATTACGGGGTTTGGTTTTCACTATTATTATTATTATTACTAGTCTAACACTCGTGCGTTGCATGAGTAGCAAACTGGTTAAAAAACATGGGGAATGTTATATAGATGTGAACTTTTTTCACATATGGTTAAGAGATTGAAATATATTAGTAGGTCGGGTACAATATGATACAAATATGGACTTAAAAATTGAGAAAGTCAAGATTATGTAAAATATGAACTACTATATTTTAAAGACAAAATATATTGTACATATATTTTATCTTTAAATATAAGGAGTAAAACGAAGTCCAAACTCATGATATGCTCATAAGTAAAGAATCAAGTAATATATACATCAAAATGATCAGAGTATTATAATACACCACACTAGAACATGTATATGATCTAACTACAAAACATAAAGTGATAGAATGTCACAGCGATCTAATTTAAAGCTATTCGACCTTCAGAGTCGAGGAAAATTATACTATATTATATTATTAAACTCTATAAAATATAATTTTTTTTATCACACAAAGGGGACATAAGGGAAGGGAGGAGCATGTGTGGTTCGAACTCGGGATATCTGTTCTGAAACATAAGTTTTCATTCACTGTACTATAATTTGACCCACATAAAATATAAGTTTTTATCACATAATTTGTTAAAGAGATCGGAAGAATCAAATAAAACTCATAACATGAAACAAATAGTTATAATACTAATGATGAATGAAGGACTTTGTAAAAAATTTATAAACACCAATACATTTGGACTGATAAAAAAGAGTAATAACAGTTATTAAAAATCAAGAAATAGTACTTGACCCGAGATCGCTCTATTGTCATTCCTAGAAGGGAATATAGGTTTTAAAGTTTCAATGTCAAAGAATAAAAGCAAAATGACAAAGAAGAATAAAAAAATTGTATTGACACATAAAAAAATTCTTCACAATTAAATTGGTATGTAACCTTCTTACTTGTATGTATTTAACACCTAAAGTATTAATATATAACACATTGATCTCACCCGTAAGATATAAATGGTGTTTGCAAAAAAAAATAAAAAAAAATTCATAGATGTTACAAATAATTGACATACGGATAGAAATTTGAATGTTGCATAAAGTTATGATAGAAAAAGTATAATCGTGTGCAATTATTCATTAAGGCAATTAAAATTGAAAATAAGAGCCAATAAATAATTGTTACGACAATAAAAGTATTTTGGTATATATATATATATATATATATAGTTTATTAACATCTAGTGAAAATAATGGATGAAGCAAAATATAGTTACCACATGACTAAAGTACTCGATGCATATGTAGGTCGGAAAAAAAAATCATGTTCTTAAAAATAGGATTAAGTTTTGCAACAGGATTTTATTTTTGGCTGGAAACAGATTTTACTTTCATGAATTCATCTACAATGGTAAACTGATCAATAATTTAGAATGATTGACATCTTTCATATTCGGTCGAGTTGTGTTGTGTTGTCTACAATTTTATATTGAAGTTTTAGATTTTTTATTTTTATTATCTATTTAATATAAGCTAATTCAAATATATAATCTGGATGGGCATAAAAAGATTACTATTTCATAAAATAAAAAGTGAATTATTGAGAAAGAGTATCAAAATCTAATTAAATAAACAGATGTCTAAAAAGAAAACATTGTAGAAGAGAAAAAAACAAATAAATATTTGGAATATCCTAATTAGAATAAGCATTCGTTTTGGTACAACAAAGTCCAATAAATGAATCAATAATTATATTTGATTGTCATCTTTTCTGTTTGGCCAAGCCATTTTAGTCACGTATTTTATATTTTTTATTTAAAATTATTTCAATTTATTTATAGGTGAATTATTGAGAAAGACTATCCTATTATAATTTGTCCTTATATAAATAAAGAGATCACTAAAAATAAGATGTCGAATAATAATAATAATAATAATAATAATAATAATAATAATAACCGTTATAATTGCATGAAAAAACAACAGTGATACTAAAGAAAGTGGATACGGTTTTTTGAGAGTTTCAAGCTAATAGAAGTACATATTAGTGTCTATTTGAAGTTCATTACTATATTTAGATAATTATTCTACCAATATTGTATTTAAGAAAATGTAAAGCATATTCGAAATATAATACTCCCTCATTTCTATGAAAATAGTCTCATATCAATTTTCACATAAATTACGAAAGTCCAACTAATGTTATTGAAAAAGTAGAATTTATGAACATTTTTCCTAATATACACATAATTTAATTATTATTTAACATTATTCATTCTTATTTATATATTGATATATCATTTGGAGAGGAAATACTGGAGTTAAGTTTCATCCGAAAAAAGTATAGTTTTTAAGGAAAAGAATTAAAAAGAATCGAGAAGGGAAACCCTAGATTCCATTAAGATTTCTAGTAATAGAGTTAGGAGATGAAGCAGGAAAAAAGGGAAGGATTAATAAATATGGAAATAATAATATATTGAGATGAAGGGATAAGTTGGACGAAAATTAAGGTACAAAAAGAGGGGAAAAATAGTAAATATGGAAATAATAATAAACATGGAAATGGAATAAAGAGCAGGATGGGGGACGCACCGCAAGAGTGCGGTATCTATAGACACTACGAAAAAAAGAGCAGGAAAAATGCGGGGCTATAGACACTGCAACTCTTAATTTAGAGTATAATAATAGATAATAGATTCTGCTCCGAATTGTAATTACAATTATTACTAATTAACAATTACCCATTTACAATTTTGCATTTAAGACTTCCATTTTAAATCATCAATATTCATTTTACCCCTTTTTTTTTCTTTTTGAAAGTAGTAATTTTATTAATTATACTTCACTTCATTAATTCCCACAAATTACATTGAGAATCTGTCTAACACCAACTTCACTGGAATGTGTAAGTAACGCTTTTGGGTGAAAAGGTGGTCGTGATTGACTGAAAACGACTTTAAGATATATCATTTGGAGAGGAAATACTGGAGTTAAGTTTCATCCGAAAAAAGTATAGTTTTTAAGGAAAAGAATTAAAAAGAATCGAGAAGGGAAACCCTAGATTCCATTAAGATTTCTAGTAATAGAGTTAGGAGATGAAGCAGGAAAAAAGGGAAGGATTAATAAATATGGAAATAATAATATATTGAGATGAAGGGATAAGTTGGAAGAAAATTAAGGTACAAAAAGAGGGGAAAAATAGTAAATATGGAAATAATAATAAACATGGAAATGGAATAAAGAGCAGGATGGGGGACGCACTGCAAGAGTGCGATATCTATAGACACTACGAAAAAAAGAGCAGGAAAAATGCGGGGCTATAGACACTGCAACTCTTAATTTAGATTTACCCCTTTTTTTTCTTTTTGAAAGTAGTAATTTTATTAATTATACTTCACTTCATTAATTCCCACAAATTACATTGAGAATCTGTCTAACACCAACTTCACTGGAATGTGTAAGTAACGCTTTTGGGTGAAAAGGTGGTCGTGATTGACTGAAAACGACTTTAAGATATATCATTTGGAGAGGAAATACTGGAGTTAAGTTTCATCCGAAAAAAGTATAGTTTTTAAGGAAAAGAATTAAAAAGAATCGAGAAGGGAAACCCTAGATTCCATTAAGATTTCTAGTAATAGAGTTAGGAGATGAAGCAGGAAAAAAGGGAAGGATTAATAAATATGGAAATAATAATATATTGAGATGAAGGGATAAGTTGGAAGAAAATTAAGGTACAAAAAGAGGGGAAAAATAGTAAATATGGAAATAATAATAAACATGGAAATGGAATAAAGAGCAGGATGGGGGACGCACTGCAAGAGTGCGATATCTATAGACACTACGAAAAAAAGAGCAGGAAAAATGCGGGGCTATAGACACTGCAACTCTTAATTTAGATTTACCCCTTTTTTTTCTTTTTGAAAGTAGTAATTTTATTAATTATACTTCACTTCATTAATTCCCACAAATTACATTGAGAATCTGTCTAACACCAACTTCACTGGAATGTGTAAGTAACGCTTTTGGGTGAAAAGGTGGTCGTGATTGACTGAAAACGACTTTAAGTCTAAGCGTTACTTTTGACACAAATTACAATAGTCCGCTTTCTCCGTAACATGCGCCTCTTCTCTATTTATGTTCCCACATTCTTTTGTATTTTGTATTCATGAGAATGGAAAAAAGTGGTGCCCTATTTTGGCTTTATCATCCATTCCAATTCCTATGCTCCATTTTTCTTTTCTATTCCCTTTTTTTTTCCACGAGGTTATTTCTCATAGTTGTTAGGATTGCGATCCGAATCATCCCTACCATCCCAAATTATATAAATTATGTACAGGATTATTATCTGATAGGACCATGATCGCATAAGATCCTACACGATGGTACGATCATGTACGACCCTACTGATATCCTATATTTTTTCTAAAATTAAATCGATTTTTATGCCAAGCCATTATTTAAATCTTATTTTTAAAACTAATTCCCAAATAATTAACCCGAATGCAATTATTATCTACTTATATTTTTTAAACAAGAAGAGATTTTTTGTGATAATATACACACACATATATGGATATTTGTAAATACATTAACAAAAAATGTCATAGTTTTAATTTACTCGTCATATCGTTAATTTTTCAAAAATCTTGAAGTATAAAAAGAGATAGAGAAAATACAAATTGATCTTGATGAAGGTAATTGCAATTAAAATTTTAAGAAGTAATAAAAGAGTTTGTAATTGTTACATATCAATTTCTTGGCACGTTTTCTTTTCCATTATAATTTTTTCAATTTATGCATTTTGAGTGCTGAAAATTCTATAGGTCTTGTAGGCTACATCTGTAAAGTTTATTAATTTTTTATAAAGCAACAATTTTACAATAGAAACCGAATCTTAATTATTGTCTAAGTGTTGACAAAAGAAACTCCAGTTTGAAACGAAGGGTTCGGTTCTTGTTAAATGTTATTAGAAATATAGAATCAAGACACGACTCAATTTAAAAAAAAAATGATTTTTCTCTTCGTTTCTTGTTTTTTTCCTTTAATACAAGGGGGAGATAGGGAGGGGTATGTGTGGTTCAAACTCGAGATCTTCTGTCTGAAATGTAAGCATCTAATCACTACACCACTTGTTCAAACTCCAAACAAAAAAAAAAAAAAGAAGAAAAAAGAAAGAAAAGAAAAAGCTAAATTCATAACCATGAAAATAGTTAATTACTTTAGTGATTCTTGGTTCAGCTTAGTTCTTGTTTATGAATGAAAGTTTGACGATTAATCATCTTTCTAACAAAAGATTTTTGCATAAGTTTTTTCCCTTAATAACGAAATAATCTCTAATTCTTTAAGTAGATCATATTAATCTCTAGTCACTGTCATTCATATGGGGGTTGTCCTTACCTGCTATAGCCAGTACCGGAGCTTGTTGAGCTTGTGTTTTAATTAACATTTGACACTTTATGAAACCAAAAAGTAGAATCTAGTTCCTTATAGTCTTTACAAATAATAATAAAAGACTCATCTTGCAAATAGATGTACTTACTTCGGTCAAAAAAAAAGAAAAAAGAAAAGAAAAAGAAAAAAAAAAATAGAAGATGTACTTACCTAGTGTATGCAATAGGCAGTAATGGTCAAACTTGTATGACAAACCTAACGTGATCATCAAGACGTTGTGCGCCTTTGTCACGGGCGGATTCAAGATTTTTTTTCTTGTGAGGGCGATTTGTAGTGTTATGTGGTCAACTACGTTAAGTTAGTTGATAAGTGATTATTTATATAGAAAGCTATTTATTTTTAAAACAACCATTTCTTATTTTACCCAAAAATACAAAGTATAAACATTAGTTGTACATTGAAATAAAATAAAATAATAAATACACAAAACAAATAAGAAATGTCACACTTACTATATGTTTTTAACATATTGAATCTAATAAAGTTTAAGGTTTGAAAATATATATAACATCAAATCAATTTGTCTAGTAGGCTATACATAAAAATGGAATTTTTTTTTGAGCTGCTATATAAAAATAAATTACATAATGGACATTTTTAAAACGAAAAAAAATCTATATATTAATTAAATGAAAGGAGTTACATTGCCTTTGTACCCCAGTTTTTCTGCCAAAAAATCTGTTAGTAGGGTCTTTTTAGATATTTTGTTTCATATTGCAGTAACCTATGTGATATTTTGAATTTTTCAATTTTGTTTAAAATTTTTTTATTTACTTCTATCTTATTCATTCACTATTTTGAAATAGCATTCACTATTAAATTTAATAACTAATAGATAATTATCATCATTTAATTGTTTAAATTAGAGATAAATTTGATTATATAATTATATAACATATCTTGAAATTTGTAGTTTATAATTAATAGAAATTAAACATATATATCGTTACTCTAAGTTAATTGAATATTATAATTGTAATTTTTCTTAATTCTATAAATCAATATTAATAATTATGACTATTTTATATACGACTATTTTTATATATTATTAATTTATATAATCGTCACTCTACCTGACTTTATTGGTTTCGAATAAGTAATACTTTCACAGTACACGTAACCGCCAAACTAGTAATTATTCCGTACGATATCATTTATCTAAATTAGTGTAAAAAAATCAAATGATATTTATTTGCTTTAACGATAACAATCAGGTTAAAATTTGTTATAAATTATAATTACCTTAAGATGACAAGAAAAAAATTATATTTTGTTGATATTAAAAATTAAATATTCTTTATTGGGTAATGTAACCTTATAAAATTTTACCATTTATAAAATTTCATATTATTTATTTTTTAAATAATTTGATATGTATTCTTCTCGAGCAACGCACGAATGAGTATCTAGTGAGAACAAAAAGAAGTGGTTATTTGCAAAATATTATCTAAAGGAGATATATGTAAGACATAAAATTGGTCAAAAGAAATATGTAAAGGTTAGGAATTGAACTCATGATATCTTAAAATACACATTAACTCTTAGCACTACATTTTTTTTTAACAAGAACACAACGCACACACATGGCATAGAGACACCACACGCCATCTAACAAAACCAAGTTAATTTTGTTAGTCACAGAATGGTATATATGCCACATATTCACACGTTATGTAAGCGATATGGGATTCAAGACCAGAGTATGGAACACCACAATTTAGCACTACACTTAATACAACTTTTTGACATAATTTTCTATTGATATTTTATATTTTATTATGGGGTAAGTTTATAAAATTTAAAATTCTCCTAATACAAAAAGAATTTTTTAGGGTTAATGTGGGGGTGCCCCACCCAGATCGGAACCTTGGTCCTTTGTGTTACAAACTAGATGGATTAAATGTTGCTCTTTATGATTAAGAAATTTGATACAAGATTTTTTACCGTGTTGGTTAACGATGAAACTAGACAAGTCACTTACTTCTTGTTAACTTTTTGTTAAGTTGAATGAGTTTGAAAGAATTTGTTCTGTGAGTTAATATCCATTTTATCTAAGAGTAATTATATTCACACTACAAATTATCATTACTACACCATATTTTAAATGCACCCCATTAAATTATATATTTTTCTAGTTACACCACAAACTCTTTTACTAAAATAACCTAATCTATTTAAATAAAAAAAATGAAAGGTAAACTAACCATCTCCCTTATCCTTGGAGCGAGTTTGCTCACGGTTTCTCCATTTCAATTTTGTTGAATCTTCACAATTTTCAACTGTGTGTATTTGTGCCTATATAATATAGGAGAGGTTTGGGGAAGACGGTTGTATTATTGGAAAACTAGAAATAAAAAAGAGAAATTATTTACATGGTTATTTCTTTAGTGTTTTTTTTAGGGGAAAAAAAACCACCAAGGGTGGCCAAATTTATTTCAATGGGAAATCATGAAGTACATGCACCAGGAGAAACAAAAGAGCTAGAAAAGAGGCAAAAGAGCAACAAGCTCAAGAAAACAGAGAGAAGACAACACAAAGGACCAAACACAAAGATAAAGAACCCACAAAACACAAGAGTGGGGTTATGTATGTCATTTCAATGGTAACTATTTTGGTAATTTACAAAAGTATATAAAAATGTGGCGTTATAATAAGAAATTATAGTGTGAATATACCTTTTATCTAAAGCTATCTGCCAAAATTGTTCCCTGTGTGAAAAACAAATAAAGAAATCACAATTCTAGACGTGACATTTGCTTTAGCATCATAATAGCATGCATACGCAAATTTAATTATATCTAATCTAATGAATTAGAATGCACGCGCACACACATATATATATTACGTGTATCATTCAAACACGGTAACTCTTAAACATCAAATGAAAGATAAGATTAGAGATTATTCGCTAATTATTCTATTGCAAGCCATTTTTGTGGGGTATTCATGTCGACTAGACTTACGCATACGATTGTCACAATGTCAATTGTTTTGATGATAATAATAATATAATATATACTATAATAACGAAATTATTATATATATATGTGTGTGTGTGTTTCTTGCATCAATCAAACACGACCCACATTAGATGTGAGGAGAAAGAGTTAAAGATTGTCCAATTATGCACCCAACATGTTCCTAAGATTGCTCCATTTATTATTTTATTTCTTATTATTAGTAATATAATATATTAAATAAGACTTCCCTACTACTAAACAAAAACGTAGTCAAAACAAATTTTTTTATTCTTTCTTCCAAACTATATGAAAACAAACAAGATATATGAGCAAGATATATTAAATAAGACTTCCCTACTGCTAAACAAAAACTTAGTCAAAACATATCTTTTTATTCTTTCTTCCAAACTATATGAAAACAAACAAGATATATGAGCAAGATATATGAGCATCCATTTCAGCCTATCATGGATAAACACGACTTATAGAGGATAAACACTATGTAATACTGTAATAATAATAATAATAGAATGTACAAAAGAATAAAAAAAAAATTCAGTATCGTGTTTTTATCTCACATCTAACTCTATAGCCAAGTTAGAGCATGCCCCCCAATGTGTTTTAAAGTGTATGCTCGAATGGCCCTCTAGATATGGCACGGTGTGGGTCGTTTTGTTATTACACCAAGTCCATTTGGTTTGAGTGAGAATTTTATTAAGCATTTCATGTTTTTATCTCACATCTAATGCTATAGCGATAGCCAAGTTATGGCTCATGATGTGTTTTAAACTATATGTTCGGATGGCCCGCTAGATATGACACGAAATTTTATTAAGTATTTCAATTTTTATTCAACTCACATACTCTATACCTTAGTTATACCGAGTGAAGAATACAATTTTTTTTTTTTAAAAAACATAGAAATCTCATTTTCTCCATTACCGGGGCCGCCTAGAGCACTATTGTCTCTATAACGCAATTTCTTAGAAAATTTTATAGTAAAACATGTAAAAAAAATGGCGGTGGGAGGAGATTGGGTGCTTTTAATTAGCTGGGAATGATGGTACAACTTTAACTGAAGGTGGGGCTTCTTTTGGTTTAGGTATACTTTCCAAATTTGAGGATTACAGGGCACTGTCAACCAAGATATTCACCCTCTGATGCCAATATTTGGTTTCTCACCTTTTCAATTATTAATGACTTATTAATTAAGTATTATTTGATGTTCCAATCATCATAAACCAATTTTCTCCAATAATAATTCCCAAAATTGGATTTATTGTGGCTTCAGAGTAAAAGATAATAAGATCGGAAGTTCATTCATTTGGATGGAAAACGCCCGCATCAAAATCTTGCTTCACCTACGTCTACCTGATAGTCACATGCGGGGTCGCTGGGTGCCCGATCATACCGGGTGGGTCTCCTCCAAGGCAAGTGGGACCCACCATGGGCATGTTAGCCCTTTTCCTTTAAAACAAAAATATTTCACTATTACTACTACATTAAAAAAGCTAATTTTATTGTTGACTGTACTCTTTTATTTTTGAGTTTAGTTATATGTTGCGATTTATAATATTATTAACTTCCCATAAAAAAAAGCTAATTTTAGTAAGAGGAGTAGTTCATATTATTACATGTTGACTATTGATTTTCTGTTTATTCAACGTAAATCTATATCTCGATCTATAAAGGTATAAGAGTAATGTATTTATCTAGATTAGAGATTAGTCTCCAATCTAGTTGGCAGTACTACATTGGAAGAATGAGTGAAGATGCATAAATATATGAGAGCATTAATTTATTCAAGTGACAATAAGGAAATGACAACTAGACTGAAAAACGATCTTTAATCTAGATAAATAGCATTATTCGAGGTATAATAACTAAGAAAATTTTCAAAAACCTCATAGCGTGTGTAGATACACACTACGTGTATTTCATACAAACTATTGTTAGACACACGCCACAAAATACACATGACTTGTATGAAATACACACGCTACGTAGGGTGAGAGATTTTATAGGAAAACCTTATGGAGATTTTAAAAAAAGACTCATAATAGCTATGCATGAAAAATCTACCTTACTGAAAATAACAATGTTATTTAGCTAAATTGAAGACCGATCTCAGTCTAATTAACATTTTCTCATTAGACAAAGAATGAGTGGATGTCTCCATGTATTTAGAATTATCCACCAGTCCTCCTCCAATGTGAAAATATCACTTGAAACTAGTCTCTCATCTAGATAAATAGCATAATTGTATTGAAAATGACCGTGTTTATCACGTCTCTTTATCATAAGTTGAGAGTTTTAAAGTGAGACAACTGTTATCAGCCATACGATTTGTTGGAATTATAGAATACTCTTTTTGAAAATAAGGGTGGAAAAATGTTAAATTAGTGGAAAACAAAGAAAAAGGAAAAGGTGAGATGCAAAATGTTCCAAATAAATGGTCTCCAATTGTAAGTATAGACATTATTTGTTGTTTTGTTTCAAAAAAAGAAATTATTTGTTGTTTTGTCATTTAGTACACGAAACACGGACACACAGACGGCTCAAAAAATATTGGGTTTGATTCTCTTATGATTTGGTTCTTTGTTATGATTTTTATTATGTGGGGGCACCAATTCCATTTCGAAATGGGACCATTAGATTATTGCTTGGAATTAGAATAAAAAAATATTATAATAATTATTTCTTGTTGGGGACGCCGACACTTGAGTATGTACAACTTATCGTCTAACAGTATTGTCTTAATTCGCTCACTCCTATCCATATTATTATTATTATTATTATTATTGTCATATAAGATATGTTAGACCGTGTTTAGCATTAAAAAGAATGTAATCGTTTTCTGATGAGATCTTGAATGTTGATTGACATATTTAATTGAAAGTAGAGCTTCGATGTTGTTTAACTAAAGATGTTATTAGTTCACATTTATTAGTTATTGTGTTAGGTTTATTTCTCGTTCAAAGTTGTTCAGTGATTATGTGATAATTCAAAATTGCCATAATGGCACAAGCAAAAGTCATTGCTCATGTTTGGATGACTTGATGCTTTGATTACGCGACATCATAATTTTTTTTTAAGTAATAATGTGAACTTGGCAACGTGAATGCACCGATTGCCGCTTGACATTTATGAGTACGTGACGCAACATATTTGACTATTTTTTTATTGTTATTTCTTGAATTTACGTACACAATATCTTTTATGAAAACAAGAATTACCTTCGTTGTATCAATTATGGATAGTGAAATTCAAATTCTTAAGGTAAATATATTATTTTAACTCGTCATGTAAATACTGTGTCGAGTTCATTTCTAAAACTTCTTGGAAGTTTTTTTAACAAAACCTCCTTACTTGTGTGACGTGTATAGATGAAATACAAGTGTCTTGTATTCATTCACCCCATATAAGGTGAGAAATTTTGTTACAATACCTTTGAGAGGTTTTTGAAAAATTTTCATACTGTAACGTTCTATTTTTATCTAAGAGCTTGTTTGATGCTCTTTATTTCTCTTTTCTTTACTAATTTATAATTTTACCTACCACTGGTTTGATATTTGATTTGAATACTATTTAATTACAACCACATATTTTACACCTTTTTATATTTTCAATACACATTCTCCCTCTCTCCTCATTATAAATTCTCCCAATTTTTTTTTAAAAAAAAGAACATCAAACAAGCTCTAAATTGTGTCTTAATCAATTGTTTTTAGTGCAATGCATGTAAACAAAGATGTAAAATATGGTGGATAAATTTTATAGAGCGTATTTCCTTTTCGATCCATATATTTATTTAATGTAATCAAATAAAATAATAGATAAAATTAACAACACATTTCTTTGTTCCGAGTCTATTTATTGCAAACAATTAGATAAGGTAAAGGATGGAGCTTATCGCATATATAACTATATTTCTCAATTATTGCTTTATTATTTTCAAATTCACATAACAAAAATATTTCCCAAACACAACTCTATAGATCCCAAATATTAATTATCACATGTTTTTAATTAATCCCTAATTAAGTGCAAATGCTAAATTATAGCAAATCAGGCAAATTTTAGTGGCTACAAGTTTACATTCAGCTTCAAGAGTGTACACGCGTCACAATGCCATATTTTTACACATTCTTATCCCTCTCCCATGCAAAAAAAAAAAAATGAAATTTTTTACCGAAGAAATTCAAAAATTACTAGCCGTTCAATTTTAAAATTTAATTATAATTGAAAGGAATTTTTATATATTCCATGAAAACTATGGACTACGTGTTTTAATTTGAATTTGATATTTAAGAAGCAAACGAGAGTATATAAATTTCTAGTATCTTTAACTACTACTCACTTATTATCGAGCCGTTGAGCAAATTTCACAAAATCTCACCAATTCCTACTGTGAAATTAAAAGGGAGACAAAACAGCTCATTAAAATTTCTTCCAATAATTATTAATCATCAACTCAATAATCCCCCACTTTTATTATTTTGACCAGTCAAAAATGTTGCTGACATGGCAGTTTTTTATTGGCTAGTCAAACATTTTGAAATTCCCAAGTGGGTCCTCAGATAAAGGTCCGGCCCAATTTCATTCATTCATTTCATAGAATAATTAATTATTAAATTTTTTTGTATATAATAATAAAGATAATATAATAATGACGGTACAAAAGCTTCTCATGTGTATCTTATCTTCCTTTATTCCGAAAACCGTAACGCCCAAACAGCTTCTCACTTTTTTGAATTTTTTTTTTATAATTTTGTTTCTAAAAAATCACCTTTTTTTTTCTTTTTTTTTTTTAATACCATCAGCAATCATGTTTCTTGCTCACTGGCAAACCATTTTCCACAGAGAGAGATACAAAAAGAAGTAGAGAGAAGCCTAGGGAAATTGACGGGAAGGTGAGGTGTTTTTGTTTTGCTCTTTGCAAGACTGATTTTTTTCTCATTCAATTGGAAAAAACCCATTAAGCAGAAATTAATCTGAGGAGGGTCAGAGAAAGGTCTCTTCTCTTTTCTTCTTCCTTAATTTTGACTCTGTGTGTTTGTTTCAGGTACTAAAATCTTGTCCTCAATTTATTTTTTTTATGTTAATCATTTCCTAATCATTGTTTCTTGTACCTGGGTTTTTTGCTGTTCTAATTTTTGTTTTAGTTTTTGCCATTTTTGTTCTTGCGGGTAGTTTTGTTTTATGGGTCATCAGTGGTGTATGTTTCTCAATTTCAGACTAGACTACTTTTTTCTTGTACCTAGTGGTCCCTGCAAGAAAAAGTAGTGTTTATGGTTTCTTGACCTTTTCCTCTGTGTTCTTTCATAATTTGTTAGATCCTGACGGATTCGAGGATTCAATGTAGTGGTGTTGTTTTTAATTTTACTTTTAAAGGATTGGGATGTTTTATGATCAATTTGTATCAGTGATGGCTTCCAGATGCGAAGGAAGGGTTTGAGTTGATGAAATCTTTACAAAAAGAATGTCTGATGGAGTAAGCTTTATGGGACGTCTGCTAGGAGTTCCATTTTTGTTGAACATAAATTGAATTCATTGTTCTATGTTCTCATTTGATACTTTTATGTTGATTATTTTATAATTCTTCACAAGTGCTTATGTGTAAATTCTGCCCTCTGAAGCCATTGAACTGTTTTGGTTTCATTTAGGCCGTAAAAGGGGAAATACGAATGATGGCTGTTTGTATTTGCAGTCTGGAAGAAAGAAAAATTCATGCATAACTTACCATCCTTGAGCTTCTCCTTTAATAGAAAGGGAGAATCTAGTGATTGGTGTGAATATCATATATCTTGACTGATAATATAGCTGACGTGGGGCATTGTTCCTTTACTCGCTTTAATTCTTTACCGATTGAAAGTTAACCAGGTTAAAGAAATTTTGCTGCTAGGTTTATTATGCATCTTTTCTTTATCACTTTTTTGTCTTCTTCATGTTCCATTTTTGGGCAGCACTTCTAATTTTTTGGGTTCTCTGGTTTGAACTTGATAGAATTGAAGGAGGTTGCACATTCTTATGGGTGGGTTTGATGACAATGTTGCTATAATGGGAGATTGGATGCCTCCCAGTCCTAGTCCAAGGGCTTTCTTTCCATCAATGCTTGGGGACGAAGTCGTTGCAAGATCAGGTATAGAGTCTGGTAATGAAAATAGAAGCGAGTTCCTTTTTCCCAGGCCTGAAATGCAGATTGAATCTACAAATGTTAATCAAAAGGACGAAACACAATCTAGGGTAGTTGCTGATGACAAAATCAAGTGGAACATTGTGTCGGAGCAGAAAATGAGTTCACGTGGTGGTCTTCTGGAGAGGAGGGCAGCTAGAGCGGGCTTCAGTGCCCCGAGGTTGAATACAGATGGTATCCGTCCGACTGACCTATCTCAGAATCCCAATGTTCAATCTCCATATCTGACAATTCCTTCGGGTCTCAGCCCAACAAGTCTGCTAGAATCTCCTGTGATCCTCACTACCAATTCGCTGGTAAGCTAGGAAATTAAAAATAATTACTCTTGAGTACTTCTGTCAGAACACATGTTCAGTTGCAAGATCCCTATTACTGGCTTTGGTGGAGTGGGCTGCAAAATTCTGTAAAGTATAATAAAGAAACGGAACGTGAAATCTTGACGATTTTACCACACGCTATATTGTACTAAACACCTCTACATCTTAGCTTAGAGATATAGAGGATTCCCCTCGGTTTACCCAATGCTTCCATTCTGTTGGAAAATAGTGGAAATCTCCATTGGATGTCTTTAATCAAATATAAAAGGATTTTATGCGTGCTATTTAGACGTTTCAGTAATTCTTTACTTTCTCTGCCTTAATCTTCTCAATCAATGGGTTGTTTTCCTATAGGTTCAGCCATCTCCAACAACTGGGAAATTTGGCTTTCTTCCTAGCAACATAGGAAACTCAATGTTGGTGACAGGCACTCCCGATAAGGACAAGGAGAATACTTTTGAAGATGTAAACACTTCATCATTTGCATTCCAGCCTATCGTGGAATCTGGTTCTTCTGTTTATTTTGGTGCAGCAAGCAAAGTAATGATATTCTCTCTCTCTTTCTCCCTCCCCAGAGACAAAATGCACATTTGTTACATAGTATTTTCGGACTTGACAATAAGCAGTATAATAAACAAGACTCTAGCTTCTTTTTCTATAATACCAAAATGCATATTTGTTACATAGTATTTTTGCTTGACAATAAGCAGTATAATAAACAAGACTCTAGCTTCTTTCTCTATAATACTTTACAGTGCTATCCAATCATTCCTGTCAAACGTATGAAATTTATGACTAGGGTGTGTTGTGTTTTTGTTCATAGAGGGAAACTCGGTATTTTCATGTTCCATTATCCCATTAGGTATTAAGCTTGACTTGCTGCAAAATTATGGTTCATTTCAAATTTTTTTTGGTTCAGGTAGATCCTTCAAGTGTTTCTCAATATTCAGTGAACTTATTTCTGCCTCAAACTGTAGAACAACACGACGCTCTTCCGATCTCAAAATAGTATTGCACCTTTTCAGCAGGCTGATGTCTCTAAATCGCCTGCCAAGAACACTGGTGTTCAAGACATGTCACCGGAGCAAGCTTCTTTTGGTACCGTTGGTGCTCTAGAACATTCTCCTCCTTTTGATGAACCACAAGAGGATGATGCTGATCAAAGAAGCAACAGTGATCCCAATGTTGGCAATGGTCCAGCTGAGGATGGTTATAATTGGAGAAAATACGGGCAGAAACAAGTAAAAGGAAGTGAATATCCTCGTAGTTATTACAAATGCACACATCCAAATTGTCCTGTAAAGAAGAAAGTGGAACGTTCTCATGAGGGTCACATTACAGAGATAATCTACAAGGGAGCCCATAATCACCCAAAACCTCCACCCAGTCGCAGATCAGCCATTGGTTCCTTGAATCCGCTTGGTGACGTTCGGCTTGACACAACTGAGCAACCAGGAACTGATGCTAATGGTGATCCCATCTGGTCAAATATGCAGAAAGGAACACCAGATTGGAGAAGTGAAAATCCAGATTCACCATCATCCATGGCTTTGGGCCACGAATATGGCAATGGAGATACCTCTTTTCAGGCTCAAATCGGCACTCAGTTTGAATCTGGTGATGGTGTGGAGGGGTCTTCTACTTTCTCAAATGATGAAGATGAAGATGATCGTGTAACCCCTGGCAGTGTATCATTGGGTTATGACGGTGAAGGAGATGAATCAGAGTCAAAAAGAAGGTTGATATTTCTGTTTCAATGATTTACTAGATATCAGTATGAACACATTGTTAATAGTTTGACAACATTTATACATTCTTTATACAGGAAAATGGAAGCTTACCCTTCAGATATGACTGGGGCGACCAGGGCCATCCGGGAACCTAGAGTTGTAGTGCAAACGACCAGTGAAGTTGACATCCTTGATGATGGGTATCGTTGGCGCAAATACGGGCAGAAAGTCGTGAAAGGAAATCCAAATCCAAGGTCAGAAATCTTCTGATTTGTGTACTTGTACAAAAATGATGTCAAAAATCTGAGAACTACGCTAAAGTTGTGTTATGAAATGGGATTTTTTTGTTAAAAAAAAAAATATATATATATATATATATTATTTTCTTTTTTGGTATTCTTGATACAGGAGTTACTACAAGTGCACCAGTGCAGGCTGTACTGTCAGGAAGCACGTCGAAAGGGCTTCACATGACCTGAAATCTGTCATAACAACTTATGAGGGAAAACACAACCATGATGTTCCTGCAGCTCGAAACAGTAGTCATGGGGTTTCAAATGCACTTCAGAATCAAGCTCCTACAGCTGCTCAGAGTCAGTTACACAGGCCTGAGCCTGCTCGACTTCATAGCAGCTTGGGACGTTTCGAAAGGCCTTCACTTGGGTCATTTGGCCTGCCTGGGAGGGCACAGCTTGGTTCTAATCCAAACTTTGGATTTGGAATGAATCAGCCTGGGCTAGCCAATCTAGCAATGGCTGGATTTGGTCCTACCCGAGGCAGGTTACCTGTACTTCCTGTTAACCCATATTTAGGACAGCCGCACCCGATGAATGACACTGGTTTTATGCTGCCAAAAGGAGAACCCAAAGTCGAGCCTGAGTCAGATTCCGTTTATGCCACCAGTAGCTCATCAGTCTATCATCAGATGATGAATCGAATGCCGCTTGGACCACCAATGTAAATTTTTGTCCTTCAAGAAAGTATTTATTACTATTCTACTCTTAAGAAAGCAGAGATGTTAAATATCTAAATGTTTTTCTTGGGATTTTATCTAATCATCCATTCTTTTATTTTTTTCCCCTTTATATACAATCACAGATTGGATGTCATTTGATTTTTAATTCAGCATACTTTTGAAAGACTATTGTACATAAGAATACAGGAGTTACATTTTTGTTGTCCTAAGTTGCAGATTTTCATTCTTTTCTTTTCCATTAGTATATGCCAGGAAAGAATGACACACAGAGGAAGAAAAACTCAATAGAGTAACTTCGAGTTAGTTAATAAAGCAACTCTTCACTATTAGGTATTTGGTGAACACATTTTAAACTGGCGAATCTATTTTATTTTGAAGTTACAAAAAGCCAAATCCTCTAATAAAATCTATGAAGTATTTCTTGTCCAAAAAAAATGAAACGATTCAAATGTGTATCTGATCAAAATTAGGTGATGGAAGCCTCAAATTGCCATCTCCAATGACTCAGGTAGTTATTGCATACATGAAGGACCAAAAAAAAAGAGGCATTCCCACTAGAAATGCGTATCCTCTAATAAAATCTATGAAGTATTTCTTGTTCATTAAAATATGAAACGATTCAAATGTGTATCTGATCAAAATTAGGTGATGGAAGCCTCAAATTGCCATCTCCAATGACTCAGGTAGTTATTGCATACATGAAGGACCAAAAAAAAAGAGGCATTCCCACTAGAAATGCGTATCCTCTAATAAAATCTATGAAGTATTTCTTGTTCATTAAAATATGAAACGATTCAAATGTGTATCTGATCAAAATTAGGTGATGGAAGCCTCAAATTGCCATCTCCAATGACTCAGGTAGTTATTGCATACATGAAGGACCAAAAAAAAAGAGGCATTCCCACTAGAAATGCGTATCCTCTAATAAAATCTATGAAGTATTTCTTGTTCATTAAAATATGAAACGATTCAAATGTGTATCTGATCAAAATTAGGTGATGGAAGCCTCAAATTGCCATCTCCAATGACTCAGGTAGTTATTGCATACATGAAGGACCAAAAAAAAAGAGGCATTCCCACTAGAAATGCGTATCCTCTAATAAAATCTATGAAGTATTTCTTGTTCATTAAAATATGAAACGATTCAAATGTGTATCTGATCAAAATTAGGTGATGGAAGCCTCAAATTGCCATCTCCAATGACTCAGGTAGTTATTGCATACATGAAGGACCAAAAAAAAAAGAGGCATTCCCACTAGAAATGCTTTATTTTCCCACCCAAAGAATGCATTTGATTGACCTGGAAAACTTCATGTACAAGACAATATTGTACAGTTACAGGACATTTTCTGCTTATAAACTCGGAAAATTCTGTTGTAAGCATTGTTTTTGCTGCTCGGTTAATGGCCACTCACAATAAGCTTCTCGCTATCACCTTATTTGGTCGGTTGATAGGAGTGTGCCCTGACTTGTGAGCATTCTCATGTGGTTGATGCTCATTCATGATAAGCTTCACTTCATCATATTCCTGGCTCGGCTGATGCTGGCGCCCTGTTATTTAATTCATCTCTGCAAAAACACGAGAAGTTAGTCATAAAGATTTCTAAAAACTATAAAATCTTGGTCAAAACTTTACATGACCATCATATTGAAGTGAGATATTTTTTGATGGTCATATGCTATAAGTTAAAGACTGTTTTTGTAGTTGGGGACTGGTTTAATCTTGGAATGCAATATAAGATTAATATAATGCAACCCAATGCAGATAAAGAGGTTATACTATCTCTTATTCACTTTAGGGCCAATCCTTGACGCACCAAGATATCATAGAAAACTAATTTATAAATCAGCAAATATAAAAACACACTTAAGATGAAGACAAACAGAAATCAATGTAAAAGTAAGTTACTATAACCATAGTCCAGAATGAGCAAAACCTGAGAGTATCCCAGATTGAATTGTAATAAAGAATGGCTACAACTTTTCGTTTTCTCCCTCTTTGAGCATCTCCGCCACGTTCAACCACAGGCAATTGCTTGATTTCCTTAGCCTCCATTAGTTGCTTTGCAGTTACCAGATCAGTGTCAGGATAACAAATTAAAATGCCATGCTTTTGTGGACGATAACTTACACCACGAGTGCATACATAAGACACGGGACAGGCACTTGTCTGCAAAGCATTCACAACCACTGAATTGCCATCACTAATACCAGGTCTCAATAAAAATTTCTTCACCTAGGTCTAAAATTGTTCAAACCATATGCATAGAGAAACATGGAAATGGTATTTTTATTATTTCATTGTAATTTCAAGGCTCTTACGTCTAGATCCAGAGCATCACTTTTAGAAGGGTAACCTTTCTTGTCTATATACCGTCTTATATCACCATAAGTTAAAATCCCATCCAAATAATCTTCTTCATCAACAACAAGAACACAATTACGCTGACATTCATGCATGCGCTTTAAGGCCTCTTTTAGTGTTTGGGTCAGAGAAACCTTCAGATAGTTGTTTGCCATAGCCCGAGAAACCTGATAATAGCAGGAAAACGTTTTATAAAATTTTGTCCTGGAAATAAAAAATAATGAGCTCCAGAAAGCAAGAGGAAATCAAAACCTTTAGATCTTCAAGAACAATATCCACATCCACTGGTTCGAAGTTACTATAATTTTCAACAACTGATAGTTCTAAGCTGTTTTCTTCATCAGGCTTTCCCCAAATGTCATCTTCATCTTTGTTCTCAGTAGGCGAAAGAATGGAATAACCTCGTAATGAGTTCCTTGCATCTGATGCACCTGTTTCATGGGGCTGAGTTGCAACAGAGGGCACCCATATTGCTAATCCAACTGCTCCCTGTTGCAAAATGCATAAAAAGATCAAGCATTAACTTCATGAAGCACATAATAATAGCAGCAGCAGCAGCAACAAGAAGAAGAAGAATAATAATAATAATAATAATATTATAATATAAATAAATTATTAATTAAAACTAAAAATTCAATTCTACAAGCTACATTGAAACATCAAATTCATCTCTCCAGTAATCAACCATCAGGGACCAGTAGCCCGGGAAAGCAAATTTGTTCATGTACTATGATGAAGTAGAAAAGAATTAGGGATTTCTAAGACCTATAAATTCAGTTATTAGACTGAAAGATTAAGCGAGGGATTCCAGATATTAATATAAACACAAAGGGTACTTATGCACCGGAAAAGCTCAAACTTCTACTTAACCTATTGGCATGGTAGTTTGGCACTGCCACCTCAAAGCAAAGATTTCAGGAGTACACATTTCTTATCCATTTTGTAATAGAAATACAGTGAATTTTGAGAAAAAGGAAAAGACGTAAAAGGACACCCTCTACATCTACGACATAAATCACGTAAAGTCATCACATTGCATGTTGGTGCTTTTGTGCCACCATAGGAAATTAGTAGAAAAACTAAGTGCTCGAATCAAAAGCATAAATTAGACAATTCTTTCAACATGAATATCAGTAAATCAGGAGATTTGGAAAGAATAAAAATAAAAAGAATTTGGAACTTCAATATGTAAGTTATAAATTTATAATATTAGAGATACATGCTCCCTACACTTAAAATAACATTTTCACCACAGGAAGATTTTGCAAGATGTGATACATATTGAAAATGCTTCCTGTGTATCTAAAATTATATGCAGCTGCATATTAATTGATTTGATTGCATCTGAAATGGGCATCTTATTGCACAATTATATGTGAACAAACTGAGTTCTTGGGTGCAAGTCTACCATGAGAGGGAGCAATATCCTGTAGTCTTTAGTTAGCTCAAAGAGAAGGAGAACTGAAGTCAAAGGTACCGAACAAACTGAAGCTAATGTTGCAGCCATCCCAACCTGCAGTATGATTGAAAGTAGCAGAATTGTAATGTCAACACTCATGATAGCATGAAGAAAAGGGAAGAAAATAGCAGATCCTAAAAGCTAAGGCACTGACTAAGATTAAAAGGTTTACTGAATAAATAATTTTTAGAATAAAGATATTTTATATTGCTTAAATTTGATTTTTTTGACAGTAAAACTAGAGTAATTTTTTTAATAACTTAGGGCCCGTTTGGTTAAGTTTATAAAGTGAATTTATAAAGAGAATTTATAAAGAGTGAAAATGAGTGGTGGAGATTTAATTAAAATTTAAAATGTGTGGTGATCGTTGAATAGTTGTCAAATCAAAGGTAGGTGAATTTATAAATAGAAAAAGTAAAGAATGCCAAACAAGCTCTTAGTTTATTTTACTTAACAATAACGTAAAAAACATGTTTTAGACAAAAAGTTTACTTGCTTGCAAGCTTAACAATGAGCTGGAAGACATTACAAGTGCATATGCCTGAGGCTGGGCAATAGATGTATCTGCTGCCATGGCTGTATTGATCAGGTCTCCGGCACAACCACCAAATACAGCTCCAACAGCAGCACCGATCATCAAACTCGGAGCATAAAGGCCACCAACAAGACCTGACCCCTTGCATAGAGAAGTTGCTACAACTTTAGCAGCAGATAATTGAGCTAGAAGCCAGATTCCTGGAGCTGATGCAGTCTTTCCAGTATGTAAAATTTCATTAACATTGGTGAAACCCCAATACAGCACTCCAGGATACTTTAGAGCTATTAGCCCAGCTCCTAAACCGCCCAAAGCAGGACAAACAATATCCGGAAGCCCATACTTTTCCTTAATAAACTGAAATGCTTCAGTAAACCAAGCTACCAAACGAGTCAAAGCCACACTCACTACTCCACATAACATACCCAATATAAGGTATAAAGGCAGCTCTGTAGAAAGAATTTGAATAACCAGAACGTTCTATTAATATAAATCAACAGTTAATTGAAGTACACACACGATCGATCTAAGTATAAACAAGGAATGCAATAAGAAAACTGTTCATCCTTATATATTAACTTAGTCCACCATAGAGAATAAAAAGGGTAAACTATAAAACGCATAGTGCCTGATGTATGGACGCAGAGCAGGAAAATATTGAGTTGGGATTGACAATCGAAATGCTTACTTCTATTTGTTTATACACATGAACTCTTCTTCATCATTACCCCAAAAAATATTGTTATTGATGACCAATTTCTTTCCATAGATGCATAAAAATTACAGGGGATGAACTCCAGTTACGCTTCCACGCATCTACTTCTAGACTACCACAAAAGCATAGGATGGCTTGGTTTAATGTCAATCTGAGGAAAGAATAAAAAGTGCTTGGATGACCAAACACAACGCTGGAAGAAAGAATGCAAAAGCTTGGGTTCAGAAGTAAGAGAACTGTCAGAGAAGCCTGCATGCTACACACATGTTTCAATTCTATATAAGCCAAACAGGAATTTGGATCAAATACCAGCAGCAGATTTCAAATCATACGTGGGCACTGAGAAAGCCTGTGTCTCTCCAAGTACTGCATTCGATACAGTAGATGAAACAACAGAAGCCAAAATTATCATTGCTGTTGTAAATGGAGGGGAGTTTTCAGCATGGAGAGGTCTCAAAACGGTTTCAATAGCAAAGAAACAACCAGCAAGAGCAGCATTGAAACCTGTAAAAGATATGAGAGGGTAAAAGAAGGCAAAGGTTAATGTATTCCTTGAAACAGATCTTTGAAGAATGCATTACATGCTTAAATTATAAGCACAATACCGTCAACTTTCCCTGATGAGAGATATGCCCAAAGAAATAAACATTTCTGGGTAGATAAATTCATTAACCCAGAAAATTGTGTAGTGGATTTCAGTTTCAGTAAAAGCATGAAAAATATTCAGTATTTGGGGGAAAAGAGTTTAAGAAGAGATCAGCAGAAAATCAAAATCTCATGGCAACACCATAAATTCTGCCCCAGATCTCAAAGAAATAAATGAATAAAAACAGAAAGGGATGACAAGTAGAGGGGTCCAGAAACACATGACATATCAAAATGGTCTGGTTTTTTGGAAGTTTACATAAAAACTAACTAGATGAATCCGAAAACTATGTGCAGATAAAAGAAAGTAATGCAGGGCATACTGAAGCAATTCCAGCAGCTGCACCAGCAGCAATAAGTGCAATTCTCCTTTCCCTGTTGTTCTCCATTACCACAGAGAATCCATGTGCACATGATTTTCCAATATCTACCATAGGGCCTTCAGGACCTAGAGAACAACCAGTACCCAATGTTACAGCTGCCTGGATAGCCTTTACCACTGGGAGAATTCCAGCAAGCACATCAAAGCCTTGCCCTTGAGAAGAAGTGGACTGATTTATTTGATTCAACATTTCAAGTAGGCCATGCAAAACTCCAACGACAACTCCACCCAACACTGGTATTAGAAGTATACGATGCCAGGTATCAGCTAGCCTCTGTAATCGAAGCCAAGCAGCACCTTCATTTGGGGTACCAGCCCATGCCCATGCGTGTACTACATGCACCTAAGTCAATGAAGCCTTGGAATCAGTAATGCTGCTTTTCATAAGCACTGAAGTATTAGACGGAAGTCCACTGCTAATGCTTTAGCACTATAAAGTCGGTGGATTATTCTAACCAATATTTTTTTACTCTTCTTAAAGCTTCAAATACCAACGCAAGACTCTTGTAACCAAGGTAGCGATAGGGGATGTCTTTGAAGCTTTGATTACGCATGTATACATGACTCATTCTTAGAGCATTTTCAATGGTATTCCATGTGTTACTTCATACGCGGAAAAAAAATATAAGAATGATAGAAATTGTCTGCAAAAGTTTTGTGGATTGAGGAAGTTAGTTGTCAAAAAGAGGAGAGAGAATTACTATAGGTTTATTTGTCAAAAAGAGGAAAGAGAACATAAAAATAGAACTTAGTGGGATGAATAAGACGGTGTCTAGCACACCGTCTATATCTGGAAAGTATGCTTGACATCCTTCATTTCTTTTCATTGCCACATAAACTTTTTAGAATGATATGGCTAAAGAAATTCTGCAATCCAGATTCCATTGGAGATGCTCTGAGTACTTTTTTCTTTTACTTGGAAATTCCTAAAAGCGGGTTAACTTCAAGTGTTTCACCAAACACTACACCCTGAAATCCAACTAACAAGAGGGGTGCCAAGAGCATTCCCTTTGTGTTATAAATACATACAGCTGCTTTCACTCGAAGACCTTAAATTGCAATAACTTCGCAGAATTTAAAATAATCCTAATTACTGGAAGAGCACTCTGCCCTCCTTAATTTCATGAATGGATAGTTATGAGAATTCTAACATTTTCTGTTCACATATCCCACTTTTTCTAAAGTCTATTTGGACATGTCGAAATTAAATTTCTTAATTCTAAGCACAACATTCTAAGACCTATATAGAATTTCAATAAGCAGTAACCAAGATTGAACGAAGATTCAAGAACATTAGAGCAGAGGATTAGATAAGCACAATTCAGAAAGAAATGATTCAATCCGATTTGCATAAATGTCGAAAGTTATAGCCCAAAAGAGAATCACAAAATTTTAACTGACAAACTGACCCCACGATTAAAAGAAGCCACACAGAGACCGGTAGCAACACCTAGTAAGCACCCAATAAGCAGCAACGCCCACTCGGGTGGTGCACTATCTCCAATAAAATCATTGCCGGCGCCGCCACGGGCATTGCTGCTCAAACTGTGATGCGAAGGCGGCGTAACAGCAGAAGAAGAAGAGAGTCTATGGACATCCCTTTCAGGCCGGAGTTTGACTCTCAACCGCCGATTGGAACCTACCAATCCTTGATCCGAACCCTTTACAAGATCGACGCAGTGCCCACTTTACTACCGCCTCCTCCATTGCTGTTTCTGACCGGAGTTTGGGGTCCGGAACCGGATTCCAAATCTCCAGCGGCGTTATCAACCGACGTCATTTCAGTTTCAGCACCGTATCCGCCCCAACTGTTACAAATCCATTACAAGATTCCAAAATGGAATCCACATGGAAACACATGTTAATATATTATTACCAGTATACAGTTTACGAATCTGGTGGATTTGTTAGAATTGAATTTTCACGTCGTGGAATTCGGTTGATTTACATAAAATATAAATGCTTGTCGTCATCAACATGCACGGCCGCTGATGGGACAGAAGCGAGGTCGACCCCGTTTGGCCTTTGCCCTTTTCTGATGTCAAAAATGTTTACCCATCCGCCACGTCTCGTATTCACTCTATACTCAATTTATTGTACTATTTGTGTCTAATATATCACGATATATATACACATGTGATATTAATTACTGTATAAAGAATTCAAATGGATAAGTGTGGAGTGTACACATAACATTATCCATATGTAATTAATTTTACAACTCAATCGATTACTACACCGCTTGTTTGATTTTTTCAGAGCATCTCTAATGTATAGTTATAGTCATGTCATAAATTAATAATTAGTAAAAAAATGAGATGACATTTTGAATGACGCTCTTCCGATCTAATTTATCTAATTAAAAAATTTCTCTCTCTTTTTTTAAATCATTAATAATAATTTGACCAGTATACAATATTGACATTATTATATTATAAATTTTTTAAATATAATGTCAATATTCTTTGACACATATACACTTAAGACATTATACTTTTAACTATACATTAGATATGCTTTCATGTAAGACCCATTACATTATTAATTAATGGTCCTAAGATAAAACGGGTCAAAGTCAAATTTCTTCCAACCAAAATGGTCTCAGCGTATTTTTGGTAGATTTGTTGTTATTTTGTCAAGTTTGATTGGTTAATTTTTATTTTTTTTTAAAAGTGGAACTTGTGATCTGACCTGATGGGTTCATAACATGCCAAGAAATGTATGGCAATTAACATTCATATAAGTACAATAATTAGAACGAATTGCTTTATTTGTTATGATCAAATTTACAATGATTAATACTATTTGTTTAAAGTGAAGATCCGTTTTTAATTTAGTTAGTATTTTTTTTTATTTGATGAGGATTGGTAGATGTCTCTATATATTTATGATTATCCATTATGCTTTAACTAGACGAGAGACTTATTTTCAGTTAAGATAAATAGCACTTCTCATTTACAATATACACATTATGTTTATAGAATAAATTTTACTAAAAGAATATCAAAAAAATTTTACAAATTTAGTAAATTTAAAGTGTAGAAAAACGTAAAATGGTTTTAAGTGATTATACTATCACTTTTTAGAACATCATTTAAAACAAATTTCTAAGAGCATGATTAGTGTTTGGAGTAACCCCAACAAAATCAAATTATGTATAGGGGAAGGGGAAAAAGCCATTTGTTGGGGGGAACGTAAAAGAGGGGCTTCCTCTTGACTTCATTCCTTAAAATACTATATAATAAATTTTAAAAAATTTAATATTATGTAAAAAATTAAATATAAATTATATGCAAAAAATTAATGACAAAATAATGTGTAAAAAAATTTAAAAAATAAACAAAATTTTTTAATATGTTTTCCCCCCAGTTTTTACCCCTACACATTATTTGAAAATATGTTTTTTTTCCTTTAGTTTTTTCCCCTTGGCTTTTTTCCCCCCAACATTAATTTTGATCTAAGAGCAACAAAATTCTAGTACCTTAAGAATACTAAACTTGATACTCCAGTCAAATTGTAGACTGTCAAGTGGATATAGTGCCTGATTTATTGTTTAGATTGAGATCATATACACACTTTTATTTTTATTTGACTGGATTACTGAATTTTTTTCCTCTAAGAGTACCTACCCTATTTTCTTTAGAAAAATCAAGAACCAACATGAAGATTTAAGGAGATCTAATTAAATCCTTCTAGAGGTTTTGTTTTGTTACAAAACCTCGAGACGCATGTCCCTCTCCCATGTGTTATTATGTACTTTATTTTACTTTCTATTACTGTATTTAGAGCTTGTTCTCTAGAGATTTATAGTAAAGAGTTTTTGATTTATAAGAGAATATGTAGTGTTAATGTAAAAAAAGATTATTGGGAAGTGTGAAATTTGTTTTGTGTGGAAAATATGTAATTTATATTGATTTGATATATTTTTGGGTAATTTATATCTAACATCTCTAACTTTTTAAAGAGTAAGATATCACATCCCCAACATTATTTCTGTAACAACCCACGAAATTCACTTCCATGATTGATTTTAGAGTTTTTGAAATTTTAGTATATAGTACTTTACAAGAGCTTTGTATAGACACTAAGAACGCGTTATTTGGCTTTCATTTAACATTTCAAAATTAAGTTGAAAGGCGAGTCGATAAAAAGAAAATAATAATAATTATTATTATACATGATTGCCATGTTGTGGGCTAATCCATGTGGGGCAATGAGAGGAAACGGGGGAGGCTTGTATGGAGCTTTATGGCATGAAATGAGATATTACCATTTGTTAAGGAATTATTGAAGACAAATGCTTACAAATAGCCTAAAGCTTTCCCATTTTCATGCTCCAAACCATCTCCTCTCTCTCTTTCGTACACCTTCTCTCGCCCTCTCTCTCCCTCCTACTTATAAAAATTATTTCTCAATCCCCTGTGTTTTAACCTATGCTCGCTTTGGCCCCCTAATTACTGAACTAGATTCTTTACACACAAGAGAATTCTGTACCCATGCACTAAAATAATGTAACAGATGGTCTATCCACCTATAAAGAAATTATGATATAATTTTAAATAAGCAATATATCATCTTTATACACTCTAAAAATAAAAAGGAAAAGCTAAAGGCATGATAAGCTAAGGAATGAGAAAGTAAAGGAAAGAAGAATTTAACCACGCAAAGTAATCTTGATTAGAAATTCAATGTGAGTGATCTTTACACTCTCTTATATGTGTTATTTTAATGTACCTGTATGAATTATCTGAGAAAAGTCGTGTGTTTGTAATCTGTATTGATGACAGTGCTATTATGTGAGGAAACTTTCATATTTGTAATATATGATGGTGACAATGGCATTACTCAAAAAAGTTCTTCTAATATCAAGTGTTGTTCATGATGAACCATGATGAGATAAGCTATGCTATGTAAAGTATGTATGTGATTCTATTCATGTTAAACTTAGCAATTAAAGCACAAATATTTTTTCAGAAAGTGAATTATATCTAGACCTTTCTCACCAGTTTCAGAACAAAACTATGTTCAGTACATGAAATATTTAGTGCCAAGGCACTTCAGTTTGGGCTGTGTGAGGCTACCAGGGTAATCGATGATCAAACCTTCAGAATCAGTTATGGTTTTATGAAGTACCTAGGTGACTTATGATCAAACCTCATGTTAAATTATAACCGAACCAGTTATATTGAGCGATCGGGATAAGATAGGTCTATGACGTAATTTGAGCCCAACCTCATGTTTTTAAAAAGAAAACTTGCATGTGTAAAGATTTCTCACTGAATATTTTATATTCATTGTTTTCCATGTTTTCCAAATTTTAGATACTTAGAAACTATGTGAATCGAGCTCTTGAGAAGTCTCAGGCACAGGTATCTATATGCCAATGTTATCGAGTTAGGACCTATGGGGAATGATCGCCTTGTCACTGCTAACCGTTGACGTTGGATGATGGACAATAATAGACATTAAAACGGAACCTATACAGGACCTTTGCTAACTCTTGGATAAACACTGAAACTCTATGACGTAGATTTAATATGGACTTAAATTGTAAATATAAAATGGGTTAAGCCATTAACTTTGACAGTTCTAAAATGAGAAATAATACACATTAATAATCACCACACATAAACTCTTACAAGGAGGAGCGAGAAACAACATCTCACTCCTAGGGCGTTATAAGTGGTATCAAAGCAGGTAACTCATGGCCAGGTCGTTACAAATGGTATTAGTGCAAGTACCTCATAGCCAAGTCATTAATTTCTACTTTTGTGGATCTTCAATATTTACACAAATTCCTTTCCCAGTCCTTATTAAAAGAAGACGTTTAACTCTGTCATTAACCAAGCACGTGCAAAATAGGTAATTTACACTAGACCTCTCTAATCTTCCAATATTTAATAGATTACGTCCATAACCTTTATTTTTAGTGTTGTGAATCCTCAACCTTTGAGAAAATCTCTCATCAAAACTCCATTGACACATTCCATCCGTTTAACCCATTAAATTTTCATAAAAGGACAATTTTACCCTCTTAAATGGTTGGGGAACCTTAGGTGCAATTACATTTATATCATTATTCCTTCAAATATAGGGTAATTTACACATAACGTCTTCAAACTTTCATCGTCTAATAGATTATATCTCTAACCTTTATATTTTATATTGTGGGTCTTCAACCTTTAAGGAAATCTCTAGCCATGTCCCTGTTAACGCTTTCAATCCATTCAAACTATTAAATTTTTATAAAAAGACAATTCTATTTTTATAAAAGGTTGGTAGCCTTGGCGAAATTACCTTTATATTATTATTATATTTTTAAAATAAAAAATAAATATTAAAAATATAAAAATTAATATAAAAATTAAAAAACAAATACCCTACCCACCCCAACCTTTCAGGATATAATAGAGGTGCCTCTAGGTTTACTTCGAAGATGGAAATGGATGGTGGAAGTTAAATTGCAAAATCGGCCCACAATCTCCAAAAATATTTCATGAGTGAAGGAGAAAAATAGTTTCAACGGGAGATTCTATTGTTCGACACTGATTTGGAGACTCTCTCACTGCCTACACCATCAGTTGGCCAAAAATGGTTTGATGGAGATGAAAGAATCGTCGACAACTATTAATTTTACTTCGTCAACGTATTTGTTTATGTTGTTGACAGGGGGACACTAAGACTTTGCAGGCAGTGATGTTGTCGGGGTTTTAGTTAACTTCTCTTTCACAAGGGTGGGGTGGGGTGTTTGTTTTTTTAATTTTTATATTATTTTCCTTTTTTTGTTTTTTTATTTAAAGAGATAATGATATAAAAATAATTTCACTTAAGGTCCCCCAACCTTTTAAACGGTAAATTTGTCTTTTTATGAAAATTTAATGCTTTAATGGATGGAAAAGTGTCAACTAGGACTTGAGCAGAGATTTCCGTAAATGCCAACGAACCACAACACTAAAAATAAAGTTTAAGGACATGATCTATTAAAAGTTAAAAGGTTGGGGACGTCAAGTGTAAATTACCATTTTTGCACGTGGTTGGTTAACGGCAGAGTTAGACAAAATTTTTGTCAGGGAGCTGGAGGGGAATTTGTGTAAAAGTTGAGGATCCACAGAAAAAGAAATAAAAGTTAAGAACGTGATCTCTGAGTTGTTGAAAAGTTGAGAACGTTAGGTGTAAATTACCCTAAATTTATGTTGTTTTGATAAAGCTCTAGAGAGCAAGCTCTCGATGTATTCACATTTTCAACAATAGCTATTTGTATATATAATTATAAAGAGTGTATTGAAGGAAATATAATATTTTACTCTTGAAATTTAAAAATACTCTTTATTTTTTTAAAAAATGGTCTTTAAATACTGTGAGTTTCTTAGAGGTACTCTAAGTGCAAAGTACTCAATTTCAACAACATATTTCATGACAACAAAATTTTTACTGATTATAATTTTTTTTCTTATGCCTAGCTGATTATAAATTTATAATTTCTCATTGTACATAATTTGTACAAAATATAATAATGGAAACCAAATAAGGGACGTCCCCTACGAAATCACTCAAGTTTTCAGAAGTGATTTTGTGCAAAATAATTTAGATCGGATGTCTAGTTCCCTTTCACAATCCATTACAATACAAGTAATAAGTCTTATGTTTCATTTTCTTTTAATTTTATGTTTTACTTTTATTTCTTATATGTAACCTCCATTTAAATACATGATTATTATCATTCATGTGGGGGTTGATTCTTGCACTATAAATAGGTGCTTGTTTCATTGTTTTACAAACAAGAACCACGACATAAAACCTAAGAAATTCCCTACACGTATAAAATAGTTTGTACTACTTGGCAATACGATAGAGGCTCGTTCCTCACTCCCTGTGATCGTGCTCATGGACGGAGTATTAGTTGAGAGTTATGAGTTTTATCTTGGAGCCGTGTCACGCCGATAATACCTACACGAGAGGAGGCCAACACGACTTTAGGACAGTGTCCTTGACACGACTCTCCTAGGCTCTGTCATTCAAACTTTTCCTTCTACCTTTCTATTATTTTAGTTAATTGAAATAATGTGTTTGATTTAATTAATTTTATGTTACATGAGTATCACACAAATCACACAATTCCCTAACAATCTAAAGTCGTGTTTTTGTTTGTGTGATAATATTTGTTGATTTCATTACTTACATAAATCTAATTTTTTTGTTTTTAATTGCTTACTGATTTGTTAATAAAAAAGATGAATGCTAATGATCCATATGCTTGTTGCATATAGTTGTTAGATATCATTTCAATTTGTTACTTGCTAGAATCATTTTCTGATTGTGTTACTAATCATAGTTCCTTAAGTTAGATTAAGTAGTATAAATTTAAAATTAACTTTATTTATGGTTCTGAAATTGGAACATTACGTTATATTCTTTTAGATATAGAATTGGACGTACATACTCTGCTTTTGTCATTATGCAATCAATTTAATTATCTAACCTGCCTCCTGTAGATCCATGCATATATATTTTGACCAAATCCTTGATGTTTCATTTAAGATGTTTTAGAGCTTCCTTTATCCAATAACTGAGTATAACAACTATTTGTCGTTTATTTGACATTTGTCTTAATGTGTACTAAGAAGTTGAAGAATCATATTAGGCAGTTAAGCTAAGATCCCATGCATTCTACTTAAGGTGAAATGTTATGGACAAATTAAGCTGAAGGTATGTGTTTGGGTACGATATCCAATTGCTCTTTATATATAATCTGCATGAAATACTTGAGAGAATTATCTTTCTGTACCTCTTGCCAAATACAGAATTTTCTTTTCTTGTTTTGTTTAATTTTCTGGTGCTCTATTGATCTTAATGAATAGAAATTACTTTTCATGAAATTTTTGTACTTTAAACTTGTTTCACTTTATGCTAAGCATCAAAGATGTGGACTATTGCAATTGATGGTATGCAATAGTTACTAAAAATAATATTAAACAAATTTTGAGGTCCCCAAAAATTAGAAAGAAAAACCAATCCGCACACTGTAGAAGCACGATCTGCGAACCCTAGAGACCTCGCCACTCTGACAAGTTTGCTGATCGGACAATGATTTCTTCCCTTTATTGCAATTCTTGAGTACTTCAATGGGATTACCTGGATTTTTTCCTATGCATTGGCTGTTGCTGTTGGTCGAACCCGGGACCTCATTGTACTGGTTGTTTGTGGGTGTTTGGCTAAGAGTAAATGCTTTACAGATAAGCCTATAATTCCAGATAAGTCTTCTATTGTTGTAATATTACTTGCACGAGTCATAATTAAGGTATTTGTTATATATGTGAAAGCTCCACACTAGTTGGACAAGGTTTCTGTGCATGTTGTAAAATATAAAATTTTTTTTAGATTAAGGTAAAGATATCTAGTTTAATCTATAAGTTAAAGAGAGTCATGTATTCATTTGTGAACTTGCTTTACTGTTCGGAATTGATTTTGATTCTCATTGGCTGAGCATGCTATATTAGTGTATATTTGCAATTTTATTAAATCTTGTTCTAATTTCCATGATAATGCTTGAGAATTATTTACAATCATATATGTTGATAGATTTATTAAAAGTTTTTACTTTGTCTTTGTGATTCCTATTATTACGGTAATTGGATTGGCAGCTCGTGAAAACACTAATTAATACTGCTAAAGAACTTTTGGTAAACTTTAGAGGCTAGATATGACATGTATAGATGATGTTGGTATTCATGGGAAATCACAAGGAAAAGCTGAAAGCCTATAAAACTAAAGATGCTCAAATGAAAAGAGTATATGTGGTTTAGTTAAAAGTTCTCCGTTTAATTTGTGAATAGATTGGATAATTAACAAGTGTGCATGATGAGCTTATTTTCGTATCTCAGTAACTATGTTGCATGTATAGAGAAATAAACTTTATTGGCTAATTGAAGTGCCATATACTACTAACTAGTCAATAAATATACATGGAGCACTATGAAATATATTCATGTTTATTTTCTATCTTACTTGTCTCTTGATTAGGTTTTGACTAGGATATCTCTATGTGTTTATTATCGCATTTGAACACATTTGCATGATTATATTTCATAAACATATTAGCTTATGTGAAAAGGAACCTACAACTTAGATGTTGCATTTCATTCTTAGAATGAGTACAATAATAGGGGAACACATTTGCATGATTATATTTCATAAACATATTAGCTTATGTGAAAGGGAACCTACAACTTAGATGTTGCATTTCATTCTTAGAATGAGTACAATAATAGGTGACTCATAATTGGATTTAATAGATTATGAAAGACTGACTTACACTGTGTAATAGGTTCTATATGAATCTCTATTTTCTTTTGGATATGGATTAACAAAGTAGAGACCAAATGCATTATTAGTCGGATATATAGACATGAGGCGAAAATGAATGAAACTTCATATTTCATTTTGGCATAAATTTTCATAGGTGCTAATTAGTGTTGAACTTTCATTCATCATAAATATTTTGCACATGATCTAATTTAAAAGGCATGAGAATTTGATTAAGTTTGCTATCATGAATATCCAATAACTAGTGACTTGACGAGTAGCTTAGAAATTTAGGAAGTGTAGGGATAATATTTGTTTTGACACGAGATTAAAATACACTTTCTACGTGACATATTGTTATTGTTATCCTAATAACATAAAGCACAATAATTTATTATATCTTGGAGGAAGTGTTGGAATATCCTCTGTCAAGAACAGAATTTCAACAATAGCAGAAGCCTTTCACGATTTAAAAATTGATACAAATACAGTTTAAAATATCGAGGCAATTTCGCTGCGCACTCTGATAATTAAATGTTCTGTGGGCTACCCACAACGAAACGCCAGTCACCCGACGAAGTCTCGATCACATACATGTATTTTCTCTATCTTTGGGACGATCCAGCAACAGAGATGTTAAGTTCAATACCTATAAAATTATAGAAGATTGGAGGGTGAGTACAAAAGTACTCAGTGAATAACAACATGTATTGGCCCACACAAAACAATACAGAAGAGGGATCGCTTTATGCACAAAGAAGGTCATTCACAAAGATTCAGAGATTCGATGATACAAAGCCTAGACACATTACTAGTTTAGCTTCTACCCGTAAGCCATACAATTCAATAACATATCAGAATGGCCGAGACCACATAGCAGGGCCATAATACCATAAAACAATTCAGATAGTAGAGCAAACGGGTATATGGAGTCACTAGCGATAGCCAAGAATAAAGAACAATCATTTACCCAAGGACAAGTGTGCACACTTAAGTATCGAATGCCAAATCAATACAATAGAAGTATAGGAAGCAATTACCATCAACTATTGAACAAAGAGAATTATGGGAGATATGAGATTTGAAGGGGGAGAGCCAAGGCATGCGTTACTCACAAGAGAAGCATGATTTTCAAAGAGAGAGAGAGAGTCAATACACATGTTACTTACCTCAAATATTCCTTGAATAATTCCAAGTGGAAAACGCCTCTAAAGCCTTAAAATTCTTCAATTAAAGCTATTCATTAGGTTATAATCTTTCTATATATGATAAGGACCCTTTTTCTAGAGACAAATATGTATTTTAGTGAGTTTTTTTGGGGGGGGGTTATTCTTCATCCTACCATAGCGGTGGACGAATTTGGAAGCTTTTTGGGAGAGAAAGGGAATTGTTGGTTGCTTTGGGGAGTTTGAGGACCAATAGGTCTATATATAATAGTTGGAATTGAGTTAGTTTTAATAAAATTTGGATTCCACTAATGACATTACGACACATGGCACGACCTGACGCCGTACACCTTGTGAGGCTATGTGGCTCAATGTGGATCATTCATTTATTACTTGAGAAATCCTTGTACTTTGTGTCGCCTTGTAATTAAGTCCCCGTACTTTCATTTATGTCAAGGACTACCATATTTAATTGACCGCAAATCTTGAAGTCTTCCAACGTGATTCAAGCGATAGTTTCCAAATTAATGACCACGTAGTACAATTGGGGGTTAAATTTTCGGGGATGTTACAATCTACCCCCTTAAATGAATTTCGTCCTCAAAATTTGGTAGGCAATGTAGTGGTAACTATCTTCAACAGCATAGCTAACACTTGTATTAATATCAGTTTAATACATTTCCAAAAGCACATGCCATATATTTACAAAAGTCAAGTATTCAAGTTTCTAACAAAGTTCAATTTGGGTGTATAATAGCCAAAGGAAATCTTTTCAAATGATATAAAGATCAATAATGTGAGAAAAGTTAGAGTTCAAGGCTTAAAAGTACATAGAATAAACATTTGGATTGATTTAGACGCATTCAGAAAGCTCAGGGACTTGACAGCAATTTTTGGGAGAAAAAATGGGGGTCTTCACTGTCATATTTCTGCTGCCTGTGGCTTTCCCGCAGAACGCATTCCACGGTTGGCCGCGGGGTGCCATGCGGCCGCAGAGCCGCCCCTTGCGGCCGCATAGTGTAATTTTTTTTTTTTTTTGCATCCAGATACCAAAACTTTTTCAAACATAAATAAGAGCCATTTGGTACCTCTTAAAGTTAGGCATTTTGAAATAAATTGAAAACTATTATTTTTCCTTTCCATTTTCCTTGTTTTCATTGATAAACTTTTAGAAGTCAAACGTATAATATTACCAAGGTCAAATTTAACTTATCATCAATTAACATAACTGATTTCAATACCTATAGGTGCACGGATTCGTCCAAATAGGAGCGATACATGTATGTGAGGCCGGAAGATCATGCTCTGATACCACTTGTCAAGAACGGAATTTCAACAATAGCGGAAGCCTTTGATGATTTAAAAATTGATACAAATACAATTTAAAATATCGAGGCGCTTTCGCTGCGCACTCTGATAATTAAATGTTCTGTGGGCTACCCACAACGAAACCCCGGTCACCCACTGAAGTCTCGATCATATACATGTATTTTCTCCATTTTTGGGACGATCCGACAATAGAGCTGTTAAGTCCAATACCTATAAAATTATAGAAGATTGGAGGGTGAGTACAAAAGTACTTAGTAAATAACAACATGTATTGGCCCACGCAAAACAATACAGAAGAGGAGTCGTTTTATGCACAAAGAGGGTCATTCACAAAGATTCAGAGATTCGATGATACAAAGCCCGGACACATCACTAGTTTAGCTTCTACCCGTAAGTCATACAATTCAATAACATATCAAAATGGCCGAGACTATATAGCAGGGCCATAATACCATAAAACAATTCAGATAGCAGAGCAAACGGGTATATGGCGTCACTAGCGATGGCTAGGAGTAAAGAACAATCACTTATCCAAGGACAAGTATACACACTTAAGCATCGAATGCCAAATCAATACAATAGAAGTATAGGAAGTAGTTACAATCAACTATTAAACAAAGAGAATTATGGGAGATATGATATTCGAAGGGGGAGAGCCAAAGCATGCGTTACTCACAAGATAAGCATGATTTTTAAAGAGAGAGGCAATACACGTGTTACTCACCTCAAATATTCCTTGAATAATTCCAAGTAGAAAACGCATCTAAAGCCTTAAAATTCTTCAATTAAAGCTATTCATTAGGTTATAATCTTTCTATATATGATAAGAACCCTTTTTCTAGAGACAAATATGTATTTTAGTGAATTTTTGGGGTTATTCTTCATCCTACCAAAGCGGTGGACGAATTTGGAAGCTTTTTGGGAGAGAAAGGGAATTGTTGGTTGCTTTGGGGAATTTGAGGACCAATAGGCCTATATGTAATAGTTGGAATTGAGTTAGTTTTAATAAAATTTGGATTCCACCAATGACATTGTGACATGTGGCACGACCTGACGCCGTACACCTTACGAGGCTGTGTGGCTCAATGTGGATCATTCATTTATTGCTCGAGAAATCCTTGTATTTTGTGTCGCCTTGTAATTAAGTCCCTGTAATTTCATTTATGTCAATCAAGGACTACCATCTTTAATTGACCGCAAATCTTGAAGTCTTCCAACGTGATTCAAGTGATAGTTTCCAAATTAATGACCACGTAATACAATTGGGGGTCAAATTTTCAGGGATGTTACATCCTCATCGAGGGGGGATGAGTGAGCCCACAAGGGAGTCACCTCCAGGAGTAACCCAACCTTTGTAATTGGAGATCCCATGAAGAAGGTTCAATGTGGTAGAAACAACCTACAATGCGTAACTCATAGCACTATAATATTTGTGCTCATCTCTATAGTGTTTATAAATGTGACGTCAGGAAGGTTTTAACCCTGAATGAGTGCCGAGACAGGAATTCTCGTGAGGTACGGGTCATACGTACCCTTGGATGACTCACCTATATAAGATTTGCCATGAGGCTATGGCTATGAAATTGGGCTATTCCCTAGAGACTCTTACTAGGTTCAAGATAAGAGCGTATGGCCATTAATAGTGCTACCGATTAAGAACTGGAGCCTAAATTAATACTGTGTGTGGGATAATTGAAATTTGGCAAAGATACCTAATTCAAAGCTTTAGTTCATTATGATTTTCTTAAATGGAAGTTGTCATCACTAAGCAAGGTTCTAGTCGTAAGATACCTACGCATATTACACAGTATAATATTGCCACTATATATATATATTATTTTTATTTTGAATGTTTTAAAGTTTGTAGGGGATTGTTCAAAGTTACATGGTAAAACCTTAAAACATCATTATTTTGTTTTAATTCTTTTGTTTCATTTTCCTATAACTTTCGGTTTTACTTTTATTTCTTATGTGTAACATCCATTTAAATACATGATTATTATCACTCATGTGGGGTTGATTCTTGCACTATAAATAGGTGCTTGTTTCATTGTTTTACAAACAAGAACCAAGACATACAACCTAAGAAATTCTCCATACGTATAACATTTTTTGTACTATTTGACAATATGATAGAGGCTCGTTCCTCACTCCCTGTGATCGTGCTCATGGACGGAGTATTGGCTGAGAGCTATGGGTTTTATCTTGGAGCCATGTTACGCCGATAATAACTGCACGAGAGGAGGCCAACACGACTTTAAGACAGTGTCCTTGGCACGACTCTCCTTGGCCAGCCATTCTAACTTTTCCTTCTACCTTTATATTATTTTATTTAATTGAGACAATGTGTTTGATTTAATTAATTTTATGTTACACGGGTATCACACAAATCATACAATTTCCCTAACAATAAGCACGTGCGTTGCACGTTCTATATAAATGGTGAATCATATGTACATGTATTTAAAATGATAATGCTATTTCAAATTTTTTAGGGTAAATGATATAAATGTAATGAAAAATATGATATTGAGTCAATGGCAAGTATCAACTACAATATGAGTAAATTGATAAATATAATGTTAAAAAATAAAAATAAATCAAGTATAGTTCAAAAAGAAAGTTTATTCGATGTTACATCCTATTATTTATTATTTTTAGATTCTGCCATTTTAAGTGACTAAGCATAAAAAAATGAATTTGAACAATCATGTATCTTCTAAACTTATAAATTATAATTATGCTTAGTGATTTATTGGTTGCATTAAATTACCCCTTTTTTCCCATATATAACATTGCATTAGCTCTTTTGATGAAATGAACATGTGAAAGTATAAAAAAGTTAAAAATAGAAAAACACTCGGAAGATGAAAAGATTAAAATCATTCATGAATTCATTGAAAAAATTAATTAATAATAAAAAAGAATATTAAAATAAGTTAAATATTGAATCGGGGTATAAAAGTAATTAACTTAGGAAATAAAGTAGGGGTAAAAGGAGAAATCAAAAGTTTCTTACACATTCCTCTTTTTAATATATACTAGTATCCAACACATGCGTTGCACATGGTTTGTAACTTATAATTTAGGAATTAATAATCTTTATCTATACAAAGTGAAAATTGTTTTATTTCTACAATTATTAGTTCGAAAGTGGAAAGTTACAAATTATGTACTTTTTAACCATTGTTGAAAAAAAAAATAAGAAAATATATATTTATTATTTATCTTGAATGGAGACCGGTCTGTAGTCTAGTTCGTATTTTCTCATTGCATCATGAATGAGTAGATATCTTTGTGTATTTATGATTATCCATCTATCCTCCAATGAGAAAATGCCAACTAGACTGAAGACCGGTCTCCAGTCTTGATAAATAGCACTACTCTAAAAGAATACGAAAAGGTAAAAAAAAAATCTTCAGTAACTTGACATTATGTAATCTTTTAACAGTGATGATATTCGGAATTAAAAAGGTGGATAGTTATAAAAACTTCTAGTCAAGCGCACATTGCGAAACTAAAGACAATCAAGTGAAATTCTATCTATTAAGTGATTTACTTCATAGACAAATTATCGTGGTAAATATTGTAATGCTAAAAGACTCGTTACTTCATATCAACCATATAGTAGAGAAGAATACAGTACTGTCAATTTATCATTGTGATAAAAATTTTAATACTTGAGGAATCATCAGGGCAAAAAAATGCAATATATTTATAGATCTTATAATTAATACTAAAATGGAGATTGAAGTTTTAATTTAATTAACGAATAAATTTCATCCCATTCTATGTAATTAAAATCTTATCTTATATACATAATACAAGAGTTGTGCCAAGACATTTATAATCTAGTAGTATCTGTGTTGGTCGTTTATCTTCTTGGTCAAGGGTTCGATTCCCTTCTCTTACAATCCCCCTTTAATGTCAGGAAAAAAAAAATTACAAGAGTTGTGTGCACAATTACACTAATTTTTCCTGCCCATTTTGGCTTGGCTGGAACAATTAGATTTATGCTGCGCTTACCTCGTCAATAATTCCTTAATTTTTTATTGAATGGATTTTTCAATTATCCAATTATATCTATATAATTATATATATATATATAATACAGGAGTTTGCTGAATGTTAACTTGAGTCAATTATGTCCGTCAACATTTCAGTTTGCCCATTTTTTCCTTTTTTTATTTTTTTTTTAAATTCTTCACTTCAAACTTTTGGGTATTTTCCAAAATTGTGAGCTCTAATTTTGTAATATCATTCCCCCTATCATTGTTGATTCGAATGCAAAATGTATCAATACCCATTCAAGGATCTATTCTTTATCTTTTTTTTTTTTTTTAAATTATATTATAAAGGGTTGTAGGGGAAGTTAATTGAATTCTAATAAAAGTATATAAGTACCCTCGAATGTCATTAGAACACACGAGTCTTGGCAAATATTGTTATAATTTCCTATTCTTAGCATCAATTTTGTTCAGCGAAATATGCCTTTTCCTTTCTTTCATTCATGAAGCTTATGCAGAAGATGTGGTTTGCATTTGCTCAAGTTTAAAGTTTACTATACGTGTCATTCTTTCAATTCGGAGATTGGCGTTTTGGATCAAATCATGGCTTTAACTCAAAAGAGAATAGACGACTAAAAGGTAAAATTCTAGAAGGCGTAAAAGCATAACAAAATGTTCTAAGTTTGTCGAGTTTCGCTCTCCCGCCCTAGGCACTCATAGAGGTGGGGGCCACCAGACTTGTGCACGAATGGGTGAGCAAAATCACTGTTGATGAGGAATAATATTGAACAAATACACATAAAAAATTTAACAAAATTGACACATGACACAATTATGTTTTTCAACACATCACATTACTTTTATATCAACACTTAGTAAATAATTTACATGTCAATTTTGTCACATTTTTTATCCCTCTTTTTGTCCAATTAAAATTTTCCATAATAAAATTACTGTCGGCAAAGAAACATGACAAGATTTTGGAAGAAAAATGTAAATTCTACGTGGACTAAGATTGATATTGATATATGTAATTATCCAAAGAATATATTGAACAATTATATTCCCTGTACAAAATTTCACTCCCCCACTACATTTTAATCCCACTACATATAAAAATGAAACCAGTAATTATATTACCACTACAATTATTTCTTATTACTCCAAATTTATCTTATACATTAAAATAACCTTTACTAACGTGAAAAAAAAACCTCTATGATAAAAACCATCGTATATCTTTTTATTTTTTTCTTTATATAACTTTTTTATCATAATTTGTGCACCACATTTATATTCCCGACATCAGGATCAAAGACGGTTGCGCAGCAATTGATGTTTGGAGTGAGGCAACGAGCTGTCTTTTGGAGGGAGAATTGCATACAAGCAACTGGTGATATAGCAGGTACACGGCGGTGTTAGAACCAATGTTTCCATTGTCAATCGCAGTGATGTTTGAAGCGACGCGATATCGGTGTTAGAACCAAACTAAAGTTTCCTGTTGACAACGAAATTCCCAAGAATAAAATTATTAGTAGCAATGATTTGAGTTATGGAAGTTATTACGCATGTACGATGGTGGAAGAACATGATCGATAGAGAAAAGACAAAGATGATTTCCTAGTAGTGGGAGTTTATTCTTGGTTGTCCTTTTAATTTTCTTTTAAATTGGTTATGAATCTGAATTGGTGGTGGAAAAATTATGAATTAGAGGAGATAACAATTGGGGTGTATTTATTTATAAAATAAAAAGAAGGGGCAAAAAATTATTGTTAGTTAGTGATGTGCTTATTTTAAAGTGGTGCAAGAAAAAAATTTATTATTATCCTTACCATTATTATAGAGAGTTAGGTTATAAATTATAGAGAGTTAGGTTATAAATGTAAATACATTGTGGTGTTTCAATCAAAATCATCAATTTTTTGTGGTGAATTTGAAATGTGGTGTGATAATTAATTATGGTGGTAGTAATATAATTACCCAAATGAAAATTGATAGCTACACCACAATAAATTTATGTCTATACCTAACATATAATAAAATATAATATAACAGAACACTTCAAATGAAATAAAGATGTGGTGTACGTACGTAAACCTCGTCTCTGTAACATCTTCACACCATACGGTATCTCATGGCCTGCAAAATGCACTAATTCTTCCACACCCAAGCAGAATAAGAGAAGTGGAAATGGATTACATTTCGAGTATCTCAGCTCATTCAATTTTCAGTTCTTGGGCACGTACTATCATAAATCGAGGTGAATTTTTCAGTCTTTGCCGTTTTTCAGGTTTTTTTTTTTTTTTTGGGTTGCTTAGGTTCTGTTGCTATGCTTTATCTCAATTTGATGAAATGGGTTCTCATTGCTTTTTTTTTTTTTTTAAATTAACAGTTGTTTCATGGGTTATTTATTGTTTTATTGTTTCTTTCTAATTAGTTTGAAAAGATGCAAATAATGTTTCAAATCAAGATTTCAAGCATACACGTTAATTATGTAGGTGTCAGAACCATTGACGTAAAGTAGGGGGCCGGTTGTGACTGAAGTTTTCCACTGACTAATTGGAACCAAAAGTTGTCAAAGCTCAAAAGAAGACGATGTCAAGAAAAGGAAAATTTTTCCAAGTAATTGCTGGCAACTAATCGGAATAAAAGTAGCCAAAGAAGATGACGATGGTTGCAGTGACTGAATAGAACAAAAGGAAGGGGAATTTTTTTTTGGATACAATTGGGAACTTCAGGGAAGGATATAGACTCGAACCCAAGATCTTGTTCTGATAAGAACTGCTCTTTACCACTTGAGCCATTACCCTTGGTCGAAAAGGAAGACGAATTTTGATCGTGGTGTGAAAATGAAAAAGTTATGGGAAACATATTTAAATTAAGTTTTTTCCCCTCCTCTCTCTCTCAATATAAATTAAGGTTAATAATGTAATTATATTTAAGGATATTTAAAGTAAATAAAATTTGTTTATTTCGTGGTGTGGGAATAAAAATTTGTAGTGGCAATATAATTGCCCCAGTAATTTTTGTGCCGGAAAAGGTCCAACACCATCACCTAAGGCTACTCGCCCGTGTAAAATCAACAAAGATTCAGAATACAAACTGCATGGAATCAATCCTTTGGGCAATTCACCAACAACCCCAGATGAGTTGAGGTGATTCTACAACAGGCACAATAGAGCACGTGACTCTATAAACGGTTTCTAAAGTTTTAAAATGCTCAATGCATAGCCATACATGGAGGTCACGCGTTGTGCTCAAATGCTAACAGGCGTGAAAAAGTACGGACAATTAATGAAAATGGCAGTAAAAATCAGAATAGACCACATTACTGGTGAAATAGAGCTGCAACAGAGTGCTCGATGCCTTGAAAGACAGCAGTCGCATACTACAATGAGACAAGATGACTTTGCAGTTGAACAGAGATAGTTCGTTCAAATTTTAATCTACAAACTGACTTTAGGAAGAAGAGTAAAAAAAAGCAACATTAGGTACGAGATCACTCAAACTGGTTTTCCATAGTCATGTGTTGGCCGCTTCCTCCTTCAAGAAGGCTACAAAATACATGGGTTACCATATATTTTCAGAATTAATGCTTAAATAAAAAAGAAAGAGAGCATTAATACTTAAATACTACCACGCAATAGAGTACAAGCATTCATTAATTTCATACGTAACTCACGAAACACTTTAATTAGATGTCTGTGGCACTAGGTTAATGGACAGATTTGATTATCTGGAATTGCCAGTTTAAACATGGAGAAAGATCGTTAAAATAGAACAAACGAGCCTCCTTCACCACAAATTCAGAAAGATCGGAAGTAACCTCGTCTCTATCTTCACACACCCTTAGTTGGCAAGGACTTTGCCGTCCTCTGCCACCCAGGAATGTAAATGTAACTTCAGCCAGGGCCCTGCCCAACCTACTGAAGTTCTGGTAGCGGGGGGACGATCCACCATACTTACACCTCACTATTAAGAATAAAAAGCACCATTATTCGTTCTACAGACAGAATTCTAAACTCCTCAAGATTCAAGTTTTAACTGAATATGGCAATTTAGCCCCTATTCAGTTTGTGATTTTGTTTAAAACAGAAGTTGGTCAAAGTAATTCATATTTTGTGGGATTCACAGGTATTATCGACTTCTTGATCACTCATTTCCTTTCTGTATTTTATTTTAAAATAAAATCATAAATCATATGGGGACTAAACGTGACTGCCACGAATTGCTTAGTGAGGTTATTGAGAAAGAACTGTCATTCTTGATCATTTATTTATTTTATACTTTTTAGATTGGCCAGTCTCCTTATCCTGATGCATTTTGCAGTGAACATAAAATCATTCCACACATGAATTATTTTCCAGATGCATGCCTACAGCATGAAGGCATAATATGCGACTGTATTAATACCTGAAGTTCGTTCATACTTACCAATAACAAATATGCATTTATAAGATGGATTACTCGAATAAGAAAGAAAATCATTATATACCCGTCCAACTTAGTGAATGGGGTTTCTCCAAGAGACATGTATCTGTGGTCATCATCAAGATCGGAAGAGCAATTAATATCAAACAACTCTGTAATAGTTCATCTATTGCTTGCCAAAAGAATACCACAAGTCATCAAAGTAGATGGAAAAGACGTTGGGTAACTAAAGGTGTCAATGGTATGAAAGTTTGTGGAGATCCAAACACAGGACTACAAAGTAGTATATTATTTACTCCAAACCTGAAAGTTGGCAGGAATCTTTCCACCTTCTCACCTTTCCTTTATGAAGGACCAAGTCATTGTGTAGAGAATTCAACTCTGTGGATAAAGAAGAACATCCAAGTCTATTATTTCCGATAAATTCTGATATTACTAGTCCATAATTGTTCTGAAGGCCAGAAGTCTCATTAGCACTATGTACATTGTTAGCGTAGCCATCCAACCCGGAAAATAAAGCATCAGCCCTGTATAATTAAATCATACTATCATAAGAGAATTTTCTCAATGAACAAGAGTATATGTAATGCAGATTATGTGGAGCTTGTTATAGAAGAATTTACAAGCGGCATAGCACAAAAGTAATAAAATGCACAATCATGAGTCATAGTTAGGCATTCTATACATAACTATATCCCGTGTAGATTTAGGAGGAGGAAAAAATATTGAGAACAAAAAGTTCACCTTCTCTGTAGAGTGGAGGTCTTTTCCTTATGCACAATATCATTTTCCAAATCAATCACCTCAATGTCTTTATTAGACGTATGAGAATAGCCATTACTCATGGACAAATCAACGTCAATAGGTGATTCTAGTTTTGCATTTTCAGTGATATTCTCATCTCCATCACTGATCTCAATAAGATTAAGGTCGCAGGTTTTAAATGGGCCTGAAAAAAGCTGCTTCTCCTCTGTGTACTGACACGATTTAGCAAGACCTTGGGGAAATAATGAAATAAGAAAGCTGTTCCGATCGATTGACAAAATTACATTCTCACTACAAGAAGTGCTTGGCCCTTGTGCATTCTGTTGAGTTTCCTGTGGATTAACATAGAGCAAGGAGCTATCAGACTGAGTTTCCATGGGAACCCATTCTCCACATCTTTCGTTTCCCTCTCTACCATCATTGGTAACAACTAAGGCTCGTTTTTCACCTCTTTCCATATACATGGAGTTGGACCTTTGGAATTCAGGTAGCATTTTTTCCACTTCTCGATCTTTCAATAGATATATGTCAGGGAAAGATCTAGAGTTTGAGCACAGCCCTTCCCTTGTATCATACATAACACTCAGTTTTTCCTCCCGGATTGGTGGTTTCCAAACATTAGAGTTGAGGCTTTTTAGTTCATGACTTCGACTAGAGAAAGAAATACCAGCAGGCCCATCAATTAGCATATCCATGGCAAGTATCCGAGGGATTTTAAGAAGATTATCCTCATCATTGCTATTGGTAGGATCCATATCTAGTATTTTACCTACAACTGATGATAAATCAGAGGAAACATTTTCAAATCTATGGTGCATCACCGAATAAATATTCCTTGTACCGTCTAAATCTTCCCGGGCAGAAGGTACAACTTGTGTTTGCTTATCTACCTTTTCTTCTAAATCAATGCCGTGCTTCCTTTTCTATCCTCCACAATTTCTGCATAGGTTACATTCTCCTTGGATTCTTCGGTGTCTTCCTTATCAGCATTTGATTCAAGATCCTTCTCATTGATAGAAGACCTTGACTTTGCACAGGCATTATCAGCTAAGCTGCCTTTCTCTAACCTTGGCTCAGTCTCAACCATATGGTTGTATTCTTTAGTTAATATAGCAGAAGAAGTTTGGGCTCCAGCATCACCATCTATACCCGAAGACTTCCCATCACAATGCCCAGCACAAGCTGTGTCATCCTCCAAAGAGGGAGAATCCCTGCTCCTGTCCGACCACAACTTACTTCTGCCAAAGTTGTTGTAAGACACAGGCCTTATACTTCTTCTTGCAGTATTGTTTGACCCCATTGAATTACATTCATCATTTATCTCTGTAGTACCATCCAAACCAAAATGAGAAGATGCAAGAACTTCCTTGCAAGTTTGGTCTACTTCACGTGGTCTAATACCACGAAAATTATCCCGTTTCATGCCATAAGTTTGCCACTTCCTTGAAAGCGCATTTGAGGGCAACAGTCCTACAGAAATTAAATACTCAGCCGCTAGTTTACCAGCTTTCATGAAAATTTCAGTCTCACTCGTAGGATGCTGGGGTAGCTGCAGCTGCTTTGAGAGATCGGAAGAGCACACGTCTGAAGCCAACACGTCCTCTGGCACTAAGGCTAGAGTTTCTATACTCTGAATTATAAATCCGTGGACCTCTTACTGGGTCCTCGGACAAAACGGGCGAACCAACAGCCACACTTCTCATCCCAATTGAAGTAGACCTGTGCCATTTCCCAGGACCATTACGATGCCTTGAGCGCATGCTTTTCAGGTGTCGGAATATGTTTACTTGTATATGTACAGTCTACCCAGGAACTGAGGGAACTCAATCAATTCCACTCATGGTCATGAAACTTTAACAAAAAAATTAAGGTCTAAAATACTATGCACAAGTTAAAATCCATGCTGACCACATTCTAAAACGAACACAGGTAAAAACTAAAAAATAATAAACCTAATCTCCACCAATTATACTATTATAGTATAAATGATCATATAGCAGTTAAAATCCATATGAACATCACATTTGAATTTGAATATGCACAAAAGTAAAGATAATAAACACAATCTTCTCACATCAACTCAAAGTATAAAGCATCAAGTGATAGAGAAGTTCTTCAGATCTCACCACCTTCACGGCAAGTAAAGTATATTCCACTATAAGAATAAACCAGTAAGAACAATTAATTTGAATGTCTATTGATTTTAACAATTTTTGTCACCAACCCTGAAACTATTCTCTCATTTGACTTGAGCAAATACAAAGGAAATTTGAAACAATTATCGAAGTAAATATCCATAAATCCAGCCGAAAAGCACAAAATCAACTTCTCAATAATGCAGATTTGGAGATCTCTCAACCAAAACTTGAAATTGGTGCAGCATTTTGATTACCTTCTTTACTGACTAGAGCATCATCGATTGCAAACCCTTTCTATAAACATATCCATGTATTAATAGTGTATGGATTTGAATCTTAAGGTCAAGTTTTGCGATCCTTTCACTGTCGGGGATAGTCAATTTGGAGTTCGATATATTATTTCAAAGAATATACGTGCGCTCGTCTGAAATGGACGCCATAATTTGAACATCTGTGGGGGGTGTTAGTGCAACGCGTTATGCAGACACGAGGACATAATTGCTGAAAATTTATAAGGGCTAACATTTTCCTTATGGGTGGAGAAATGTCACATGACTCTCTATTATTAGAAATTGGGAGGCTCACCTATTAATCCCCTAATAATAGAAGACCATGTGATACTTTTCCACTCTATAAAGGAGAGATTAGCTCTTTATAGCCGAACCGCATAATTGCTTGTGATATTTAAATGGGTTAATTTCACATTTCATCTCTAACTTTTACAGTTAATATCGTCTGGTTCCCAATCTTTTTTTGGACTAGCAGAGCCCCCAACCTTTTAATAACTCGCACGATATGTCCTTCTTGACAGTTTCTGTCAATTTTTCTGTTAAGTCCCTAGTCAAATTACCATTTCATATCTTATATTTTCAAATTAAAAAATAAAAAGTTTAAAAATAAATATATATATATATATAAATTTAAAAACAAATAGAAAACAGAGGATCCCCTTGTACTACCAGAAACCTCCCTGAGCTACCATTTCCATTTGCTGCAGCTGCCATTTTCTACAGTGATTTTGCTACTGGAAATGGCAGAGGCCGCTCAAGGGGACCCCCTTTTCTTTTTGGTTTTTAAACTTTTTATTTTTTAATTTAAAAGGGTTAATTTGTCCTCAACCTTTTATAAATTCGTAAGAGAAGTCGTTTTTTACGAATTCCGTCAATATTATCGTTAACTTTCTAATAAAATTATCATTATACCACTTAATTTTTAATTTTAAAAGAAAAGATTTAAAAATATTAGAAATAATAAAAAAGTTTTAACAAAAAAGAAAACTTCAACCCCACCCTTCCCTGAAAAGAACCGTCACTGGAAATGGTAGCCCCCCCCCCCCCACCAAAATTTTTATTGCTGGAAATAGCAGCGTTTCTAGCAACCCCCTATTTTAGCGACTGAAAACGGCAGCATTTTTTGGCCGCTGGAAATTACAGCATTCTGGCGCCCCGTTCTTAGCAGGATATAGATGGGTGGGCGGGTGGGTGATTTTTTATTAATTTTAAATCTTTGTTTTTAAAAGTAAAAATTAAGAGGTATAGAGTAATTTTCTTGAAAAGTTAACAGTAATATTGTCAAAATTCATTAAAGATGGTCGACCTATCGTGTGAATTTTTGAAAGGTTGGGGACTCAACCAATTCTTAACTTAAAGATTAGGGGCGATTTGTGAAATTAACCCAATTTAAAAAAATATAAGGTACAAAATAGTAATTTGACTTGGGACTTAACTGAAAAATTGACAGAAACTTTCAAGAAGGACTAATTTGCGTGTTATTGAAAAGTTGGGGACTAGCTGATCGAAAACAAAAGCTAGGAACCCCGATGATACTTACCGCAAATGTTGTGGACGAAATGTGAAACTAACCCTATTTAAATTTAAATTGGAAAATAGTCTGCATTTCTCGATTTCTTTTTTTAATACTGAGGGTGATACGAAGCATTATGTGAAAATTTTCTAACTAACTAATGTTGCTTTCTATCAATGAATCAACATTTCTTAAAAAAAAAAGAAGGAAACTAATTGTGGTTTTAAGAAATCACCCATAGTTTGTTGCCTCCTTCGAAAAACTCAGGGTGTATGTGGTTTGAACTTGAAACTTTCTGGTCAAAATGTATCTATTTAACCACTGGGACACTTATTTGAACCACAGTTTGTATTTCTCAATTGAAATTTGAATATTATACACACTGTTGATGCCAAATTCAGCTTTCAACTCAACAAACAGGATTTATATTCGTGAGAAATTTGTATTCAAATCGATATAGGCAATAAATGTAGAGAAGGCAAGGAATGGTTGTAATCTTTTTAATAAATAGATCGGAAGAGCGTATTGTATAGAAGACAAAAAGAATGAGAGTTTTGGGTGTCAGACCCTTTCCCATTTCTGTTTGCATCTATTTATAGTGTACATTTGCCCTTTGCTTGGGTGTGATAATTACATACATTTATTTTGACCTACATGAATGACACAAGGGTCTAATCGACTGAGACTAGACCTTCACTTTTTGACCATCGGTTGTCTGAACCGCATATGAGACAAGTAACCTCCACATTGCATTTAATATGGAAGTCATATCAGTTGTAAAGGATAAGGTTCTTCACGTGGGCTCCCAACCTTTTGCGGAGTTAGAATGTTCGTTGCACTCGCCGGGTCACGACTTTTGGCTAAGGCACCTGTGAGCTCGTGGGGCGAGGCGACTGTACACCCTAAGTCGGGGGAGTGAAAGAATAAGGCTATCCTTGGGGTTGCTAGATTGAGTCATTAGATCCTGTGGCCACTGGGTCACTAGGTCACTGGGTTAAGTGAGGTACTCAGGGCCTATTCTCAAAACTCAACGACTGTTGAGCTCCGTTGACCTTTGATCTCTGTTGACTTTCTACGACCTAGTAGATACACACACATATATATTATGAATTCATTGACTTATGGCAAACAAGTTGATTATATGTAGATGATTATTTGGATGGAATGAATTTGTCATGTTCAAAAAAAGAGAATTATGGCAAACAAGTCGATTATATGTAGATGATTATTTGGATGGAATGAATTTGTCGTGGTTAAAAAACAAAAGAATTAACACAAGTTGATACAAATGCAAGTGAATTATCAAAGTAATATAAGTGGATTATTATCAATGTAGCACAACTAATCTAATATAAGAGCAAATGGGGGAAGAAGCAAGTTGATTATATAGTTGGATACTCACACAAATGATGAATCTATAACTTGCAAGTTGATTATCAAGATTGTATATTTTAATTATGGCTAGTTATATTTGCATCATTATTTTTACTAATTGCACCACGTGGTTAGTTATTATTTTCAATCACAAATATGGGCATATATAAAATTACTTAAATAACCAATCATTATATGTTCAATTATTTACATAGACGTGTGCTCTTCCGATCTGGAAAATTTTGATATATCTCTATACACTACAAATATAAAACCTAAGTCATTAATTTACTTTCTCAATAACTTAAAACTCTAAAAATAAAATCAATTCAAATATGTAATTCAACGCAGTTTCAGAAGAGAATAGAGATGCTAGCAAATTGAACTCAAGTTTAATATCAATATATTGATATTGGTGGCTTGAAAATTAGAATCAAACAAGAACTATTGATGAATGGCAAAAATCTTCATATATATTATGTGAATTTAAGAATGAGGCTAGGAGATATGAAAACATTCATGGGTGTGTACAATTTGGAGAAAAAGGGAAAAACTTATAATTTGGAAGAAAAGGCACCAAGACTCAAGAAGAAGAAAAGGCAGAAAGGAAAAAGAGAAAAAAAAGCAAAGTGGTGTATTTAGCAGAACTATTTATTTTAATTATTTACCTTTTCTTATTTTAAAGGTTTAGGGTTATGTTAGTAAAAATAAGGTGGTGTATCTAACAAAACTATATTTTAATTGTTGTGTATATATATTGTGGTATAATTAATAAAAACGGTGATGTAAATATAATCATCCTTTAATTATAAAGTTGTATTTTATAATTACCATTTTGCCCCTTCATTGATCCATAATAGGGTTGCTTTTATGCTTTATTATATCATCAATCAAGAAATTGAAAATTTCCTCTTCGGTCTTTTCTCTTTTCTTCTTCCATATTTCTTGATTTTGTCCTTGGTTTCTTTAGTCATATAACACGTCATCAGCACAAGATTCTAACCTATTGAGCACGATGTTATTGCCTAGTGAGTGAAAATCCAAAAATGCTAAGCACAAGATTCTAGCTATTTTCCTTTTTAAAATGTAATTGAAATATTAGTTTTCTTATATGTACATATTTTTATTTTTATTTTTCTAAAGTACAATTACAATCAAACTCCTATACAAGGGACTACAATGACAATTACAGTTACAATTACAATGACATTACAAGTGTATATAGATCTTATATCCTTTTGAAACACAATACACAGAAATGAACAATACAAACCCCTATACAGGGGACTACAAAAAATCAAACTCCTATACATGAGACTACAAACTACATATAAAATATAGACAAACCCCCATATGGAGGGAATCGAACCTGAAACCTTTACGTCTCAAGCTTCAACCTTAGCCCCATAACTAAATCGGCTAAGGCCTTATTTATGACCTTAGCACATGTATGATTTTACGAGCTGGAGAGAACAATTTTGTGCTCTGACAATAGGATTCTATTTATTTGTGCTTTGATTAATGGGTAATTTGGCAAATCAACCTTATCATTTAATGTTAGTGCAGAAATGGACCATATTATTTTTAACTTAGTTTTTTCAATCTTAACGTATCACTGTTCATTACAAAAAGGACCTTATCAATCAAATTTGTCAATTTGTTGAATAAAGTTATTTATCTATACTAGAGACCAGACTGATCTTCAATCTAACTGTCATTTCTTTATTAACTGTCAAGTAAATTAATCCTTCCGTGCATTTATGTATCTCAATCAATCCTCCAATGTAGTGATGTCAATTAGACTAAGGGACCAATTTCCCATCTAAATAAATAGCATCACTCAATTTTGTTATTTAAATGACTTTTTTACGCTTAATCTCAATTAAAATATAAAGATTAAGATTTATATTTCTTATAAGATTCTATTGAGAGATGACCTGTAGGAAGCTTCTTATTGATAGTTAATATATCATGTTGATATTTATATTGGTCCTCACATGCCACTAGCGGCGAAGAAGTAGGAACTACCATTGAAGATTCCAAAAGACATCTTAGTTACTAAAAATTTGGAAAAGACTTATTTATTTTTGTTGTGGTGGGAAGTAATGATATGTTGATAATTGAATTGGTAGATAGAAATATGAGTTTTTGTCTTTATATGTCACTTGAAATTAATGGTAAAATATTTTCAAAAAGAATTATATTTTAGGGGGGGGAAAAGAAAATAAGGGTAAAAATATCATTTTAACAATAGAAATTGACAAATTTGGGCAATAAAATCGTTTTTGCAACGAATATTGATATGTTAAAGTTGAAATCATCAGGTCAAAAACGATAAGGTTAATTTACGCAAATTAGCCTTTTTAGATGCTACTGGTTATACCCCGTGATGCACGGGTTTAAATTATTGACAAAATAAATGAAACTGTACATGATACGTACAATGAAAGTTTAATAGTCAAAACTCGGTTAAAAACCAAATATAAGTGCCTAAGTTTCACTCACGCACTCTACTTCTTTAAGTAAGAGTCTTGATTAAGAGAAAAGTTAAAGGGGGTAGACTCCAAACATACATATCAACAGTTTAATTGTTTAAGATTTGTAACTCGTGGTAAATTTAATTTATACGGTCTCTTGCATTATATCATTTCAATATTTCCAGACCATGTTGAGTTATCTTAATACATTGGGTTCGAATATGTAAATGTAGCTTTTATTTAATAACAAAATCAGATAAACTTTTCTTTAGATTCTAACATGATTAGATGCATCATAGTTGTTATTTATTAACCAAAATCAAATAACTAATAGTTATCGTGAGATATTTTGATGAATGAGTTGTGTATCATCAACCTTAGCGCACTTTTTAGTGTGATTATTTATTTTTGGGAAATATTTTGTGATAAAACGAAGTCAAACATGCTTTGATGGCTAGTCACCAGTAGTTGTAACTTGTGTATTAAAGAAATAGACTGTTGATCCCTCTTATAGCATTCATTTGAAGAGGAAACTCTTTGTGACAATGGTGGAATTAGAAATTTTTATTTAGGGAGCAACAACTGAAGGGTAAAAATAATTTTTATTATAATCTAAATAAACATTTCACATTAGACTTCAATTTGAATCTAAATATTATCTTTACATTGAATAGCATAATATGAATGCATGTTATAAATTGAACAAACTTATTTACATACTAAATTTCAGTTTTTAAAATTATAGCATTTCAGGGGAAAACAAAAAGGAAGAAAACACCTACAACGTTGTTGTGGCTGACCAAGGGGCAATGCTCCCTTTGTCTCCATGTGGCTCTACCACTGCTTTGTGTTACCAATTTCCAACTCGATCACTAACAGTTTTCTATACATTAACAATTACAACATTTAATATAGAATTATAAAACAAATCATTTATATTTAAAAATTAGAATATGAATAAATCAATCAATGTATATATTTGACAGGACCCACTTGTATTATATAAATCTCAACCACTCATTCACATAAAGCTAATATATATATATATATGTACACACGCACACACAAAGAGAGATAGTTTCCACTTTTGTTCCCTCCTATTTCACTTGCTAATTCCATCAACTACATCGTAGCCTTTGTTTCATCCTCTAATCTTGGCCTTTGATTTTATTATTTTCCTTTTCCATTTTTTTTAACTCTCCACGTACCTTTTATTTATTCATTTCCCTTTTTTATGACTTTTCTTTTATTTTAATTGTTCATTTCCCTTTTTCCATTTCATTTTATTTTTCAAAATTATTTCTTTCATTTCATTCCCTTCATTTTCCTCAGCAACTTATCCATACTGGCAGATATGTTTCCATCGTCTGTTGGATCTTCCACAATGTAATTTGGTTGTCTTCTGGGTGTCATCTGTTACCTAATTTCGATGAACACAACAGTCGAGCTCGGATCTACAAGATATTTGATTTGCACAAATTGTGTATATATTATCCTTATCTTTTATCCCAATTCAGGTAAGCTGCTTGAATCTTTGGATAAATCCGAAACCCTAATTTAAATTTGCTATTTTTATATCTCATCTTCAATTCTAATCTAGGTAAACTTAATTTATTTTTGGTATACTCCTCGGCCCCTATTTAAATTTACCTTATCAGTTTAGAGAAGTCCTAGTTTAGATGAGATTGTGCGAAAGTAATTTTGGTATACACTATAGTTGTAACCCTAATTTGTTTATTATCTATAAGCCTATGTTTATTAGGCCTTCGTTTATTCCTCATTTAAGGTGGTGTAATAGGAAATTTTTGTTATCATCTTCAATTAATAATTCTACTGTGCATTAGTCATTCTATTTTTTTGTCTACGCATATATGTCTCTGTTTTCATTATTATCAAATGCCTCCAGTGATGTTTAATCTGGGTGAGGTCACCAACAAGCTTCCAAAGAACGCAGCATTCTTTCTGTGTGTGTAAAAAATGGTTTGTACCTTTTGAAAATAGAGAGCTCGAGATCAGGGTTGTAGAGTTGGTATTGATAGATGAGCAGGTACTTTTAAAATATGTTCTTAAATTTAAAATAAGTTGTTAATGGTTTAGTTAGCTCACTACTTTTCCACATTGGTTTTTAAAAAAAAAATTAGTTAGTTCACTACATTTTGAATTTTGTATAATGTGAATTGGTCTGTATATGTTTGAAATCTGAGAATTATATGCACCCATCATATTGAGCTTTGTATTCTGTTACCATGTCTGAGAATTATATTGATGCATCACAATGTCACATGTTTTTTAATTGACAACTGTATTCAAATAACTATGTATTATGTTGATATTTCATTTACTTGCTTTTTGGATTTTGATTCAGCTGATTCTGTTATGTGATTTACGCAGTTTTCTTAATTTTAACTCATGTTATTTTACTAGCTTACTGTGATTATCAATACGTGTGATTTGTATGGATGAGTCATAGTTTTTATACATGTGATTTGTATGGATGAGTCATAGTTTTTTTTTTTTAATTATTCTTCAACTTAGATGGCTAACATTTGGATTTGCATGCGTACTGTTTAATAACCTTACTAGGTGTATTCCATCTGTTAACCAAAATTTAGGCAAGAATCATGCAACAGTACGTTCAGGAGTTCGATGACCAACTGGAGAAAAATGGCCTTTACTCAATGATGCATTTTAATGTGAAGGACAATGTTTACCAGTAGACGGTCCTGACCTTATTGGTAATTTTACCATAAAGATTGGCTTTGTACTGATTTTATTACAACATAATTAATATTCTAAAGCTAATTTGAGATTTTCCTCTTTGATTTTTAATGATATGTTTAGATCTTACTATTTCAGATGTCATTGAGGCATTTAATCATCGAGATGGGACATTCAGGTATTAAGATCGAAAAGCTTTGAAATTGATTGGATTTTGAAGGCTTTTCCTAGGATTTTATAACACTGCCTCTTGATAGTTTATATAAAGTTTTATGCTATTTTTTTAATGCACATGGGTTGCATAAAAAATTTATAATATAAATTTTTTTGCTTTATTTTATGTACATGGGGTACGTAAAACATTTACACTCTGATTAATGTTTTAATTTGGATTAATATGATGGTTTCTTATTTTCATTTTAGGTTCATAGCTACTGATTGGTCTCGTATTTGCACAAGGAGTGCATTTTCCTTACTGATTTTTGTGGATGATGCTTTATATTTTGTTGACTGTTTTATGAATTTTATTCTCTTATTGTAATGGTAATAGCATGATGACCATTGGATTTTATGGATTTCTCTTAACTTATTTGGAAGTTTTGGAAATGTTAGCTTTTCTGCATTTGGCTTCTCCTTTCTATGTAGTTGCAGGTTAATCTATTCATTGAGTGACTGGCCTAGGAATGTTCATCACTACTGCTCCTGTGGTGTCAATTGTGTTATTTTCATCATTGATGTATGTGGAATGAACTTACAAGGTACTCGTCTTCATGTTCTCTAATACATTGATTTTTGTATTTCATTGATCCTTTGAGTTACATAGACATTTCATCCGCATTGCTTATATTATTCCCCAGGTGGTTGCAACGTTCAAGATGATATTTATTAGCTTTTTCTCCTCTTTTGTAGGTTCTTTGCTTATACTCTTCTTTGCTCCTGTTCCATCCATTGTGCATTGTTTCATCATTTACATATATGGAGTGAACTTACGAGTATTGTTCATATTTTTATGACCAATCTTAGCATTTCTTTATTGTTCTTTCCTACTTATTCCTTCACTGTTACTGATTTGAGGTCAAGGTTCAATATTGCTACATATGAGACTGAGATTGATTATTTGTTTGTTTCATCTTGGTCCCTTATATACCGATCAACTTGATAAAGGACTTGACATGTTGATTTTCTACAAAGTAGACTGTCGTAAAGTTGGATTCAGATCATTTATACCATAAGGATCAACATATTTTCTGTGTAATTCATTGTGAACAACCCATGTGAGATCATGTACTATGTATAGAATTGTATACAAAATCTTTTTACATCTTTTTTACCCTTTTGAACAAGGTTCGGATCACCTTTTTTCCTTTTTTTATATATATGGATTATATAATAAACAACATAGTCTAGATAATAAGAATATTGAGTTTGATTCTGTTTCAGCGTCATTTGCTATCAATCATACTTCATTCCAACAAAGTATCCCTAGATTATTTTTAGATCTAATCAAGTTTAGATATTAAGTATCCATCATGTTGTAATAGATTGTTACTAACTAAAATTCCCAATTCTATCTATAATTTATCAAATTATTACTTCCTATTCCGATCTCTAAACTTTTGCTAACTTAGATATTCTATGCTTTATTTTCAATAATTGATTTCTTCCAATATTAAACCACCTTGGTTAAAGGCTATAATTTCTCTTATTGTTAAGTCATTACATTATCTAATAATATATACCTGTAGATAAATCAATTCTAATCATCCCTCTATTTATGTATATTCTTTTAATAATATAGATTGTTAATTATTAAATAGAAATTCTTATTGTATATTTAATTTATTATACTTTTCCCTAATGTAACTTATCTTAGAAATTGATAATTTAAATAATTTATTCTTAATTGTAGCTATCTATACTTAACTTCTCACCATCCTAATATATTAAGATTTAAGTTTCTTTATTAAAGTCAAGCTTATATAAATAGGAAACTAAAATCATTGATTTTTAATTGTACCTTTCTATACTAAACTTATCACAAACCTACATTGGATCGGTCTCTACGATTGTAGAATTATCCTCAACTAAAGAGGTAACGGATCCTATATTCTTTCAGATACCCTATATTGAGTCTATATTGCCAGTGACTTTAGATTTAACTCTTTTATTTTTACCACCGGTTCGTGGATGTTAGTTTTATCGTGAGATCACACATGTCCTGTCTAGGAATAGTTGGACCTACCTCGGTTGTTGTGATATCACTTACTATAAGAAGGCCGTCAGGGACGATGGGGAGTACTTCTGCCCAAATGTGATGTTCATTTTCTAGAGGGGGTTTGGAGATATAGCTTAACGCTAAGGATCAAGCATAATAGGAATTATGCTAACATCATATTGTGGGATGAGGACACCCAGCGGTTGACTGAAAAGGGCGCTAGAGAGTTTACTAATCAACTTGATCCTGTGAGTTTTTTTTAGAAAGATCACGGTTTCGTGTGTTATTTGTTTCATTTATATCTTATCACTACTGCTTTTTATATGACTGTATTTTGCATTTTTTTAATTAGGATAAATAAGCTCCAAAGGGCAACCACGATGAGATCTTAAAGTTGATTGGTAGGAAGCTTCAATTTAAAATAGACCGAACTTTGCTGAGCCTATTAGGCGACGGAAAGGTCTACTCAACAAACATGATATCTGAAAATAGAAGCAGGATTGAACAACTTGCAGCGGTAGGCAGATATGAATCCGAGATATTATGGTAATATATAATATGAATTGTGATTATAATCCATGACATTGTGTTGGTTAACTGATTCATTTACAAGTTTTTATTTTTTGTCAAAAGGGATACAACTCAGACTCGGATTTAGAACTTCTCTTTGAATAACCAACTGTAGTTGAATCCAATTTGGTATGGAATCTTTCACGTCACCATCTGTCTTATACTTCAAATATTTATCCAACTATTTTCAAATCAATCTTAATATTTGTTCCGTATTCAACCGTCCAACTCTCCCGACAATGATGATCTCTAGAATCCTTCTGAGAACCCTTCCAAGCAGGCAGCAGCCCATTGAAACTGATCTGTTCACTTCCGGTGCAACTCGCTCAATGCGGTCTTCAACAAACAAAAAGATGAAAGGAATCAAGATTGAAAAGCCTTGAAGTTTTTTGGTTTTTTAAGGCTTTTTCTGGGATTTTAAAAGACTGCCTCTTGAGAGAATACATACAATTTTCTAGTAATTTTTATTTTTATGCACATAGGGTGCATAAAAAATTTACCACGTGTACATCTTTTTGCTTTTATTTTATGCACATAGGGTGCATAAAAAAATTTATACTCTGATTAATTGATTTTATTGGATTCATTGGATGGTTTTTTATGCATGTTAGGTGTATGGCTACTGATCGCTGCAGGAATTTGCTCATGGAGTGCATTTTACTTATCGATTTTTTTCGGATGCTGTTTTCAATTTCATTTCATAACTTAATTCTGCTTTATTAGGTATTAGTGCCGTTTCAATGATTTTTTCTATGTGATTCTTTAAATAGTATATTGGATTTTAACGTTGCTTCGCTATGGATTTTTATCTTACTCATCGGTACACAGAGCATGATAACCATTGGATTTCATGGATTTCTCTAGACTTATTTGGAAGTTATTGAGATGTTGGTTGGTATGTGTTTGGCTTTTCTATTATATGTAGTTGTAAGTTCTCTAATCTATTAATCGAGTGATATGACTGGGAATGTTCACCACTGTTTGACTAGGAATGTTCATCATTGCTACTCCTTTGTTGTCAACTGTCTTTGTTTTCATCATTGACATATACGGAATGAACTTAGAAGGTATTCTTCCTCATGTTCTTTTACTTATTGAACCTTTGCATTTCATTGATCTTTTGAATAACTTAGACATTTCATCTGCATTGCCTATATGATTTGCATGGTGGTCGCAACGTTCCATATGATATTTATTTGCTTTTTCTCATGTTTAAAGGTTCTTTTCTTTTACTCTTCTTTGCTCATGTTCCGTCATTTGTGAACTGCGTCATTCTTTACATATATGGAGTGAACTTAAAGGTACCTTTCTTCAAATCTTCCAACTGCTTGCAACTTTGTGGATACAGCACTCTATAGAACATTGTAGATATTGCTTTGCTCTAATAGTTCCTTCAAGAAGAAGTTTAGGATTTCCTGCTCATTTCTTCTTTTTTTGCTGATTTGAGGTTAAGCTTGAATATTGCTACTGTTTTTTTATTCTTTGTTTATTTCATCGCAGATTTGTTACTTATCTGTCGGTCAACTTCATAAAGGATTTAACATACTTTGCTACAAAGTAGACTGTTGAAAGATATGGATTTGGAATATAACTGCCATAATCATTAGATATTTCATGTGTAATTCATTATGATCCAACCATGTGAGATCATGTACTCTGTATAGATTTGTATACAACCTCTTACTTGGTTTTATTTGCTATACATATCTTTGCTTCCATTGTTCCCTGTATAAATTGTACAATTATATCTGTCTAATTTCATCAACTTATTTATTATTTATATAGATTAATTTTTCATATCTTTTTTCACCTTTTTAAAAATATAGATTGTAGAATAAACAACCAAGTATTGATATTTAGAATAGAAACTTTAATTGTATTTTAACTTATGCCTTTGCAAATACACCACTTAAATCAATGATTCTTATTAATCTTTCTCTAACTTCAATTAAATATGGATAACTTAAATCAATGATTTTTATCATTATTTCTTTAGCTTAAATTAAATATGGATTAATATTGATCAAATATGAATTAATCTTTAGTTTAAGTCAAATATGCACAAAATTGTACATTTCCAATAATATTAATTAACTTTTTTTAATCTATGTAAAAAATGAAAGGGGAATAATTTTAAGTGACGGATGGAGTAATAATATTTTTTTAATTTCTATTAACTATATCGTATTACGGGTAGCATCTATATTATTTTCCTTTACACACATAAATGATCAAATATTGTAGTTTAAGTCTTTTTTATACAATACAATTTAATCTTCTTAAATTTCTTATCTTATCTGCTATTATTATCCCTTGTAATGCATAAGTGAAATTACTAGTTAGTTTTTAAGCAAAAATAACAGTTTGTGAAAATCACGTCACTATAAAATGATGCAAATACAAACTTTATCTTAATTTTTTTTATTACAAGGGGGTAAAGGGGAGGAAGACTCAAGGGGATTTGAACCCGGGTAAAGTCTAGTAAGGAGTAAGCCCTTTTTCGCTTGGGCTACCCATTGATCCCAAATACAAACTTTATTGAATTAATTGTCACTACAAAGATGCTCAAATGATTGCAGAATTTTAGTTCCATACTTTGAAAGCCCTTCTCGCAAGTATAAAATTCATGTTACATAATTAATAAATTATACTAAATTTTAAAAATATTAGTGATATTTTATTTTTTAAAAAAGTTAAACTAATTTTTTGAGTGTGCTAAAATACTAATTATTTCAAATTTTTTGTTAGATTTCCCTTAATAGTAATATGTTCTATCAAATACAAAATTTAATCTAGAATCATCTACAATATTTATAAATTTAAAAAAAAATGTGTGAAACTCTAAAAGTAAAACGTTTCATTTGTTCATTTGTATTAATTAACCAAATATGTTTTTTTCTTTCTTTCTTTCTTTCTTTCTTTCTTTCTTTTTTTTTTTTTTGAGGCCAACCAAATGAGTATTTTCAATGTAAATTAGCGTTTCAATGTTGCTATTAAAAAAAAAAAATTCAATTACTACTACCATGTAATTATTAAGAAGAAAAAAAAATATGCTAGGGATTTAAATCTCATCTTAAATGTTCATTAAAAAAAAAAGAAAAAACTATTAAAGGAAAGAATTTTATGTGGGAAATCATTTGCGATACTTATGTATCGAAAAAAAATTCAAATGCTCAACTAGTACCGTAGACTTAGTACTCCAGCGACTAATTTTTTAACATATGTAATTTTATTGACCCCACTTTAACCCCTCCAAACCTTAGCTAACCCTGTCAAACTTCTTCCAAGTCTTAACTACTTTCCTTTTCCTTTTCCTTTTCCTGCTTTCTTCAACTGATTTTTTTCCTTCTTTTTTGTTCAAGCATTTTTTTCTTTTCTGTATATCTGAATGTCAATTTCCTATCATTTCTTTCTTTCGTTGTACCCAGATATTCATGTGTTGCTGATTTGTAACTATAATTATTCTTTTTTTTTTCTACTAACTTAAATAATGACAAGAAATGTGGTTCAAACATTTACCCATTGATGCTAACTTAAATAATGACAAGAAATGTAGATCGAACATTTATCCCGTTAAAAAAAAAGAAAGGATTATTTTGATTGCAGTGATTCCTTGAATTCAATAAAATGGACCAAAAAGCATAGCGTCGTACAAAAATAAATTCACATGAAAATCCTTAAATGGACCAAAATGTATATCTTCTTACAAAATAAATTCACGTGAAAATATATTTTGATCCATTTAAGGATTTTCACGTGAATTTATTTTGCACGACGATATACATTTTATTTTGCTCAACAATCTATTTAAGGATTTTCACGTGAATTTATTCTGCCCGACGATATACATTTTGGTCTATTTTAAGGATTTTTAGGTGAATTTATTTTTGTACGACGATATACATTTTGGTCCATTTTGTTGAATTTAAGGAATCACTGCAATCAAAATAATCCTTTTTTTAATCGTTAAGTGTTTGAACCAAATTTTTTTATTATTTAAGTTAGAATGAACGGGTAAATGTTTAAACCACATTTCTTGTCACTATTTAAGTTAGTAAAAAAAAAAAAGAATGATTATAATTACAAATCAGCAATATATGAATATCTAGGCACAATGAAAAGAAAGTAAATAAAGGAAATTGACATTAGAATATACAGAAGAGAAAAAAAAGGCTTGAACAAAAAAGAAAAAAAAAATCAGTTCAAGAAAGCAAGGGAAGGAAAAGGAAAAGTAGTTAGGACTTGGAAGAAGGGCGACGAAGTTGGCTGAGGTTTGGAGGGGTTAAGCTGTGGTCCGTAAAATTACACATGTTAAAAGTTTAAGGTGTGGCCAATAAAATTGCACATGTTAAAAATTTAATAGTTAGAATACTGAGTCTACAACACTCGAAGGGTACTATAATATTTTCCTTTTATGGCACTTCTCTATTTTTATACATAATCACTATTGGTTGACACTATGGTGAGTCTAATCACATAGGACCAGTCCTAATCTCTCTATAAAACGGTACATCATGACGCAAACTCGTAATCGAAGCATTGTCTGTTGACGAAAGTCCTCCCCCCACCCCCTAAGCAAAGCAAGTCAAATTTAACCCCCCATTTATTTCGAAAATCTGAAAAATGCCCTCCCCACCCACAAACTCCAGCGCCGTTGCCCCGGCAACCACCGCCACCGTCTCCGCCGCGACGTACACCACAATCCCCATCTCCGCTTCCAACGTCATTTCCCGATCAGTCCACAACTTATCAGTTTTCCTTTCGCGGTGCCGTCCCTGGCCTGATTTGCTTGCTACTACTACTTCCGCTATCGACTTTCCCTCCTCAATATCCGACGCCAGTTTCCGCCTCCGCCGAAATGCTGGGTACTTCTCGGTAAATTACGCTATCATAATCTCCGCCTGCGCAGCCGTTTCTCTCATTGGTGCTCCGATTGCGCTTATTGTTATTGCCTTTGTTTACTTCATGTGGTTGGTCCTCCACTTCTTCCGGGAAGATCCGTTGCTAATCTACGACCACCATGTTGGCGACCGGTCGATTATTTTGTTCCTTGTACTGGTGTCCGTAGCGGCGGTTTGGTTCACGGGAGCATTAAATAATCTTTGGATTGGCATTGGGGTAGGGGTTTTGGTTTCGGCGATTCATGGGGTTCTGAGAAATCCGGAGGGAATTTTTCTTGATGAAAGTGATGCCATTTCTCATGGTCTGATCGCATCAAAATCCACAGTCTCAAGTCCTCATGATGGTGGAATTTCGTATAACCTGCCTTTGTAACTAACATTGATTTGCTTTTGCATATAACATTTTATTGTGTGGATATCAATTTTATGAGTGGTTGAGAACATACATTGCGGTGCATCGAAGAAAATGATTTTGGGAAGAATCTGCTGTTTGTTTGTAGGCTACTCGGGCATTTGCTCAGTGTTTTGTCCTGCTTAGAAATGGCCTTTTGAGCTGCTTTTCTTGATAGCACGTCTTGGATTTATTCTTGAGTGGGTGTTGATTTTACCTATGTAATGCTGCCGTGTGAGATTTTCTTATATACATTTTTTTCTATCTGAGAGAGCATTTCTTGGATTGTACATTGTAGCGTTACTGCTGGACTATGACCTTTGCTTAAGCTCAAAGTAAAATGCATGATGAAGTTTCTGTAACCAAAAAATGATAACGTTTAAAAGTTTATAAAGCTGTGAATTGAGATACATATAGAAATTTCTCTGTTGAATATATAACAATGTAACTTATATGAGTAGAGCAAGAAAAGGACTTTTTAGCTCAACCTGTATAATTGAAACATTGTTAGTGTTTACCAGTGTCTTAAAGCATAAAATTCTGATGAAGGTTTAATACTGTGTTCTTTCTATTAAATTCTATTCTATTATATAATGACTTGTAAATGTGTTGGTGTATGTTTGATACGTTGTACTTGAGGAGATTGGATGGTTTATAAGAGAGAAGTTAGAATATTGTTCTTAGTGTTGTCTTGTCCAATCAAGTACTGCATAACAAATGTGGAGTTAGTGGATATTGAAGATTTTCACACAACTAGTGGTGTAGCAGTAGCACAGTTATAGTTTAAAGAGAGTTGCTAGTCTTATTCAACATCACCTCTTACTCCTCATCCTTGCTAATTTGGCCAATGATTGGCCTAGCATCACTGTCTTGCTGCTGCTGCAAATTCTGCTAATCTCTTTGCTGTTGTCGAAATGGCCACCTCCCAGCAGCAATTTTGCTCTCGCCTTCAGAAGTGCAGCTTTGAGAAATGCCTTGCATACTCGTCCACCTCTTGATTTGATTGCTGTACATTTTTCCAGCAAATAGAATCATGACACTAATCCTACATCTGGAACACAAATGTCTTGCCACTTCTTCGAGCATGTTCGTGGAGACTTTCAGAAGCTTCAAAGATGACTTACATCGTAATGTTTTTGAAGGTTCTTATGGCTGAAGGTGGAATCATCTTTCTAAAGAGAATTGTGCCTATTGCCTTGAGCTGGACAAGTGGAGGTTCAGAGTTGAAGCTGAAGATTAGGAAAGCAAAAGCCATAGGTGTTCCGCGTTCTCCGTTGTGTTGCCAGTTTTCCTTATACCCTTAATCATTGCCTTTGTAGCTGCCACTCTATCTTTCCAATTTGAAGTATCTGACTTATGGAGTAAAACTGTATCTAAAATTGAGGCTGTCTGTTGGATTTTCTAGCCAAATCTAGTTTAAGTAGGAGATGTGCTGGATCTTCTCCAATTTTCCAACTTTGGCTTGCGAAGCAACCCGAACAACAGAAAGTGAGTTTCAGGCATTTGGGCACTTTCTTGACTTTTATTCCAATAGAGATATATTATTCACTGCTCAAGCCAGTAGATTTTCTGAAATAGGTGCTGGCGCAAACTATGCTCCAACCTGTAGCATTCAGAAGGCAACGTTTGAGCTCCCCTTGGTTCGACGCAATATAACAGCACAAATAGACAAAACTTTCAATAAGAATGGATTGGTTCTGCAAAATTGTTGATTTTCATTGTCCAAATTTAAGCTTCCACAATCTTCTTCAGGTTGCATCTGATTGTCAGCTTTGAAGATCAGATGAAGTAATTGTAAGTTTTAGAAAGCAATGAACCAACGACCCACAAATGGCCTTCCCAAATTGTTCATTGAACGTTTAATGAAATTCTGGATCTGAAGTGGGTTAAACATTTCTCTTATCTCTCAGCAATGTCATTGCATCAGAAAAAGGCAACGGTCACAGTTCAATACTCTTGAGAGCCTCCTTGTGATAATTACATGGGCGTCCTCTGTGTTCCTTGGTAATAAAGTCGTAGATCTTTCCCTTGCAACCATTACGTCTCAATTGCTAAATTATCAGTAGTTGCTAAATATCGGGTATGTCTTGAAACAACTCCAGTTTGACTTTCTTGAATGCTTCAGTTTCTGTTTCATCAAAGGTCCAGATCTTTTCTCTTCATCGGAGCTCACTTCCAATCTTTTCTCTTTTTGCATCAGATAACAGTGAATTTTTTGTTGAACTTTTGCTCAGCTTTATGCTTGAAGATGCAATTTACTGTGTGGCTGTGGCTGAGGATTCTTTAGGAAATGAATGCAGCAGTATGGACTTTTGATTTTTGAACAGCAGAATCCTATTGTGAAATTATGTGCTTGTACTGTGCGCCTCCCAAAATCAGGAGCAGAGCTGACTCTGTTCACGACTAGATCAAACCGTGAATGAAAAGCAGATCAAACTCAGATACAAGAACTATAAATATTCCCATCAAGAAAGCTTCTGTTTGTGATATATGATAAGGTGAGAAAAAAGTAAGACTGAAGCAAGGGATGCTCTGTATTGTAAGATTTGACGGAGTTTTGCAGTCTCAGTCAACTTTATGGGAGCGTAATTTTGATTTGAACTTGGTAACTGGTTGACCAAAAAGATGCTGGCCTTCCTGGACTTGGAATCAATCATTGAGGAAGAAAGAACACAGCAGATATATCTTACCACTCTGTTTCATGGTCAAGCTGAACCTTTGAACTACAGATTGATTTAAAATGTGGATTGGATCTTGGAGTTGGAGCCTGGAGGAGTTGGAGGGTTGGCATATAATATTCTGGATAAATGCTTAAGAAGAAGGTCTAAAGTGTCCCAGTTTAATGCCTTTGTTTTGGCCGGGGATACTAATAATTGTTTTGTTAACTTGTAGTACTATAGAATTTGATTTGCTAATTAATTATATTAAATTAAATTAAGAGCGATCTTTGATATTTTTTATTTTACCAATTTATAATTTTACTTACCACTGATTTGACATTTGATTTGATAACTATTTAATTACAACCATATATTTTAAACATTTTTACATTCTCAATACACATTCTACCATTCTCCTCATTATAAATTCTCTACTTTTTAACAAATAAAAAGCATCAAACAAGCTCTAAGTGCAGTAAACCTAGAATAGTTACTATCTAATTACTGGAAACAAAGATTGAGGCAGGGGAAATGCATTGGTATTTAAGGATGGACTTGGACATTTCTTGTTTGTTTTCGATTTGCAATGCAAATACACCAGAAATTTTCAAATTGCCACAGTGTACATTGTACAAGATACCCACAACTCATAAATATCACCAAGTGCCCATATCTTAAAAAGTTCTGACTGATTGAACACTTATGATATGTCATTAGGTGAGAATATTTTTTTCAACGACCACTATGAGCAAGTGATCATTTTGAGCAAACACACTAGGCAGGTTTCACTCTGTGAGTGAATATTCCCAAAGAAGAGGAAACAAGGGGTGGGGTGGTCGAGTCTTGCTTCTATAGCTCAAGCACGAAAATATGATTTTCTTCAATAGTAGTAATACTATGAGGGTACTATGATGTATATATGGTGTGTTTATATCTCGTCCTCTAAAAATCCAGCTCGTGTCATGGCCCACCCAAATTTGGCTTGCCGTGCCTAGCCTTGAATCGTACAGGATTTGATCTAGACTATTAGCTAATGAACCATCTATCCCCTAAAGGCTGCAGTGCGGTAAGACTGTATAATGCATCTTTAAAATTTGAACTTTAGCCTCTATTTAATGAGAGACTTAATTGGAATCAAGGAACATTTTGTCAGCAAACGTTCCAGGCCACATACCTTATGGTTCACATTGGAGCAAGAGCAATTTCAAGTTCAGATGAGCCATGGCAAGGCATGGCCGTTAAACATACTGTAGGTTTAATATATTATTATTATGATCTTAAATTTTATATCGAGGATTAAATTTAGTCTATAAAAATAAGACTTTACCCACAAGTTTATTTATTTCACCGATAATTAATTGCTTCATTTAATTACCATAAAAAATGTTTTTTTGCTGAAGACAAGGTGTGGAGAAGCAAATTTTAGTTCTTTTGCGGAGCCAAATAGGGTGAAGTAGTCAAGTCGTGCCGGCTTGTAATTGATTTTGTTTATAAGTACATGTGAGTTTTATTTAATTTTTAAGAATTGCGCCATATCCCCAGTCCACTCAATTGGTTCAATTCTTTCTTCATAGACATACCAGTCCTCCTCCCAACCAACCTTCTTTTCTACTGACTAATTTTATGCCAAGACCCATGTGATAGTATTTAAGTGGGCTTCCCACGTCTTAAGTTTAGAGTTTGATTCTCCTCTCTTACAATTCATTTATAATGTTTAAAAAAGAAAGCAAAAAAGACACAATACATTTATGATTGTTCATCTCATTCCTGACTGGGCAACTAAATTTTCGTCTTACTAGATTAAATTAAATGACTGAATTTTTCCAAGCATACCACTCGGTCAAGCAATGAAAAAAATTTGAACAACTATTATATTACAAAATGCGGTTTTTATGTAAAGAACCTTTATCTTGGTTGTATATAAATCTACATTACACTTTTATAAAACTATGTTCATAATAATTTTTTTATGAATCAAATCTTTTTTTTTTTTTTGGGGAAAGATTTATTGATCAAATTAATAAAGGTAGGCATAAGCATAAGATAACTAAAAATGTTGTTGTAAATAATTAAATATTTAGTTGATGACTATCCTACTCCCGCGAACCCTAGATGTGTTACTATTATACCACTGACACTCTAGCTTTGTATCTATAAATAGCGGTCTCTGGTTCTTATTGTACACACACAATTTTCTAAGAGGTAATTATTTATCTCTACGTTATTTTCTTTCTCTTTATAACACATTATCAGCACGATTAATTTTTTTCGTTCTACCAAAAGACGTCTTATTCTTTTCTAATGTTGAATCTTGTTGGACGTCTTATTCCTTTCCCATATTGAATCATGTTGACTCAGCAAAGTTATTCAATGGGTTCAAATATTGGTTTATTCTTTAGCTATTGATTGGACTTTTCACCTATATGTTCCCTTTTTCCTTTCCTTCTGTCAATTTCAAACAACTGGCACTTGGCAATTTTATATTTATTTCATGATTTTTGTGACACCAGAATCCTCATTACGGCACAATGTTTTATATCACAATAATGTTGTTTTCTCTCACGTAAATGGTTGGGTATCAAAATATTAATTTGATTATCTATATCATTACATATAGATATACATAAAGGGATAGTTAATGTTCAATTTTAATGAATTTTTGGATTCTGATTTTATATATCATGTTTACAATCATATTTTGATTTATGATATAAAGGGATCATGAAATCTTGTCTTGATTGAATCCTTTTAAAATAATATGGGGACCAATTACATAATGAATGTAAATCTGGTAGTCACGTATTATATTACTCTTTTCTTTTCTTATATAATAGGGAGATCATGAATGATTCTTTTGATTGATCTTCTTCTTGATTTGATTTTGGATGCCAATTATATAATATATATGAATACGGCAACTATTATCTATTGATAAACACTAATAGTCTTATTTAAATATATAATAACCATGCATCTTATATCTATTATATTAATTAATAATTGTTATTTACATTTATTCCTGCATAATTAATTAATTTAACTATTAGATATTTTGTATAATATGTTTATTTAAAATCATGCAATTATGCTGTTATAATTCTCGTATAACTGTTTGTGTTACACATCTTTGTTAAGTGCTCCTGAAGAAGCACATTAATTTTAATTATTTCCCTCGAAAGGTGAATAACTAATATTATATTATTCTTATCCCTGAAGGAAAGAATGAAAATTTATATTATAGCTGATATTGGTTATATAATTTTAACGATAAGATGTATTAATAGGAGTATTTTTCTTTTGTAAAAAATTATCTAAATAGCCAATATCACAAAATTAGAGTTTGTCATGCTTGACGTCTCAGGAAAAAATTACTTATCATGGATTCTTGATGCTGAGATACATCTTGTATCAAAGGGACTTGGTGAAACAATAAAAGAGAGAAATATACAATCTGTGCAGTATCGTGCTAAAGCACTAATTTTCCTTCGCCATCACTTTCATGATGAATTGAAAAGGGAATATCTTATAGTAAAAGATCACGAAGATCTTTGAAAAAAATTGACTGAAAAGTTTGACCACCAAAAGACTATAGCCCTTCCTAGAGCAGGATATGAGTGGATGCACCTTCCTTACAAGATTTCAAAACAGTTAGCGAGTACAACTCAGAACTTTTCAGAATATATTCAAAACTCAATTTGTGTGGGGAAAAAATTCACAAATGAGGACATGTTTGATAAAACTTTCCCTACTTTTTATGCATCTAATGTCTTACTACAGCAAGAATACCGCGAACATGATTTTAAGAAATATTCCAAACTTATTTCTTGCTTACTTGTTGCATAACAGAACAATGAGCTACTAATGAAAAACCATGCATTGCGCCCAACGGGTTCTGCAGCACTGCCTAAAGCTAATGCTATTGATTTGCCTGAAGCAAACGCAACAAATTATGAACGCGGACGCAGTCGTGGACGTTGACGTGGATGCGGATGCAGTCATAGACGTTGACGCGATGGTGAATATGAACAGAATAATGGGTCAAATAATAAACAACAGAGTGGCAACCCCAAAAAGCATAAAACAAATGAAAACAATTCCATCAAAAGAAATGAAGATAGTTGCTATAGATGTGGGATAGAAGGACATTGGTCGCGTACCTGCCGTACTGCTAACTACTTTGTTGATCTCTACCGACAATCCATCAAGGGAAAGGGAAAAGTCAAGACCAATTTTTCAAACTTTGATGATCCAAATGATATGACTCATTTGGATGTCTCTGAGTTTTTGATTGATTTAAGCTGCAATGTAGTTGATGGCAGTGTTATGGAGGATATTGATTATTTTATTCTTGTTTTTATCTGGTTTCACATTGTTACATTAGATATGAACTTATTCGCTTTATAGTTTTAATGTTTAGTTACGCTGAGCTATTTGAATTTTGAATAAATTATTTATGATTTGATGTTTAAATTTTTTGTTTAGATAAAAATAGAGTAAAGATGAATTGTCAAGATGTTTGCTTAGCTAATAGTGTCACTTCTCATACAATTTTGCAAGACAAAAGGTATTTTGTTGAATTAACATTAGCTACGAATAATGTTAATACAATTTCTAGAGCGTCAAATATCATTGAGGCTCTGGAAGAGCCAATATAATCTTACCCAATAATACAAGATTACATATTAATGATGCGCTTTATTCTAGCAAATTCAGAAGAAATTTGCTTAGTTTTAAATATATTTGCTGCAACGGATATCATATTGAAACAATGCAAGAAAATAATATTGAATATTTTTTATAACTTCTTTTATATCTGACCAGAAGCAAATAAAAGATAATCTACAGGCACTCCTATCCGGGATGTATTTCATAACTATAAAATCAGTTGAATCAAATTATATAGCGAACTAGAAGTTCGAAGACTCAAAAAGTTTTATGCTTTGGCATGGTAGACTTGGACATCTAGGAGCAGTAATAATGCGGCATATCATTACTAGTACACATGGACTTTCTATAAAGAACTAGAAGATTCTTTTACCTAATGATTATCCATGTAACGCTTACTTACAAGGGAAATTAGTAGTCAAACATTCCCCTACAAAAGCTATTATTAAACTTCCAAAGTTTTTGAAAAGAATTCATGAGGATATATGTGGGCATGTACACCCATCATGTAGACCATTTAGATATTTTATGATTTTAGTTGATATTTAAATAAGATGGCCACACGTATGTCTACTTTCGACCAGAAATATGGCTTTTGCCATATTGCTCGCTCAATTTCCCAATTATTCTATTAAGATAATTCGTCTTGATAATGCTGCCAAATTCAAATCCCAAGTATTTGATGAGTACTGCACTTCTATTAATGTTGTTGTGGAACACTCGCTTCTCCTTGTGCATACTAAGAATGGCCTTGCAGAGTCATTTATAAAACTGTTGCAACTGATTGCCAGGCCATTACTTATAAAAATGAAATTACTAACTTTTGTTGGGGTCATGAAGTATTACATGTTGCATCATTAATTCGTCTAAGGCCAACCGCTTATCACAAATACTCGCTTTTACAATTGGCATTTGGTCGAGAGCTTGATGTTTCTCAACTAAGCATTTTTAGCTGTGCTGTCCATACTAAAATAGGTCACCAAAAAAGACTTGGGATTTATGTTGGTTTTGATTCACCAACAATTATTAGGTATCTTGAATTACTAACAGGTGACCTATTTATTGCACGTTTCGTAGACTGTCATTTTGATGACATGACTTTTCCTACTCTAGGAGGGGCAAAACTACATCATGAACAACAGAATAAAATTTCTTAGAATGAATTTACCTTATCTCACTTTGATTCCAGAAGCAATCAATGTGAGCAAGAAGTTGAAAAAATAATTCATTTGCAAAAGGTTGCAAATCAATTACCTGATGTGTTTATGGATAGAAAGAAAGTGACAAAATCACATGTACTGGTACAAAATACTCTAGAAAAAATTGATGTTCCTGTAGAACAATCTGCTATCGCAAGTGAATCAAAAGTACGTCATGTCACGCCCTAGTTATTTTTCCATAAGTGACTAAGTGGTTTCTTTGCATGATAGCGGAAGCTTTTGTCATTTCAAAATAGTTAAAGTGTTAATAAGGGACGTGACGTGCTATTTCAATCAGTTTTTAAATTTTCATAAAACTCATCCTTTAGCATTTGTGAAACTTGAATAGATTAACTTGGTCATATGACTCATGAACGTTTTTAAGTAAAACACCAAAGCAAGTATACACGATTAACTACATAAAATCATTTTATTGCTTAACTAACCGAACAAAGGATTGGGAATCCTCTACATGGAAAATGAGGCTCCTAATCTTAAACAGAAGTTTTCTTACATCATGACATTATATGCTATGCTTTTTCTTTATATATATATATATATTTATTTATTTATTCTACCACTTTCACTTTCTTACAAAGCTATTACATTAAGTGAGGAACAAGGGCTTGTCTTTCCAAACCTTGTCATAGTGGAGGAATGTGTGGGTGTATGCACAAAAGACACTAAATTCATACGTTGTTCTCATATACATAAAGAACAATGGAGCTTCTTCATAATAGGCCCAAAGATCCGTTTCTACTACATGCATAATCTCATTTTGGTCAGGTGACATCTTTCAATCTTCGGCTTGGTGCTCATATACTTTTCTATTAATGATCTACAAAAAAGTAATTAAACACTAAATGAGTACAAAGTACTCCGTGGGTAATAAATATTTTGATTTGCCACAAGGTTACAAAAATCATTTCATATGTTCAAGAAAACATAAAGAATGCACAAACATTTTTCAAATGCAAAATAGGGCCCAAGCATTAGAATTACCTACTACTCATAGAACGCAATGATATTATCAAATGTCAAGTTTAACATGGCAATATAATATTAAGTGGATCCACACAAAAACTCCAGTTGACCCTTACCAAAGTTCCAAGCAATAGCATTATCAATTCAAAGTACACACCACACTAGTCTTCCCATCCTGAGATCATTGAATAGGTCATAGTGTAGGAAATAATTCAAAGCAATTCAATACAAAACGGGTAGGGCAATGCCAGTGACTATTATGCAAGAAGACATTCCATTCATTATTATAATATGAAATCAAAACAATTGCTTTTCTTTTAAAACACATGTATGCCAATGGAAACTAAAACATTAGTTACTCACCTTGCTCTTGTTTCTTTAGAGATTATTGGATATTTGTGGGTGAAAAAATACCTTCAAATCCTTGTATTTTCCTCAAATAAAGTAGCTCCTCAAGTAGGGATTTAATATTTATATGAAGATGGCTTATTTGAGAGACCAAGAGAGTGTTTTTGGAAGTCTTTTAAGAGTGGAGACTAAGGATATTTATGGACGAATTTGCTTATTTATTTTCTACAGATTTTGGATTCCAGCTATGCTAAAAGATCCAAATGTCCCTAGATAATTTATAAACAACCACTGGAAATAAATCCAATTGAAAGCAAGAGAATTCATCTTAACAAATTAAAGTGTTGAGTGTTCTTGGATTTGTTTCATGTAAGAATTTACTAAGTGTCCAAGTGTCTTTTTAATTTTTCTACTTATTGCTTAATGACCCTCAACTTAATGTACTCTATAATTAAGTCCCTATGTTTCTAACTATACTAATTAATTATCACATTTTAACTTTAAGCATTCTTTTGCTCCGAACTTACTACCCGATTAAACTTCTTTACTCTTTTGACAATCACTACTAACCGATAGAAATAGTCGATACCTATTCAAGCACTTATATTATCCTTATCAAGGTAACTCAAAATATCCTCAAACCGCCATAGAATACTATAATTAACCATCCGATTACAAAATTCACTAACAGATTGCTTATAATTGGGTATTATTCGGGAAGTGATTCAATTATTATCCAAAAACTTCCACTATAGGGTTTTTGAAATTTCGCGGGGTGTTACACGTCAGGAACATGGTCGACCACTTGGAGCTAAAGATTCTGCGCTTAGAAAAAAAAAGTACAAGAGAACAATCAACCACAAACTCAAGAGGAGCATGAAGTGATTGATCAATCAAATAAAGAAGATTTGATTCTTGCAAAATCACAAAATGAAGAGATCTCAACAAACTATTTATCGTCACACAAAGTAAATGAAAGAAGCAATGTTGTGATAGATAATATTTTTGCCTGTAATGTGGCTCTTGATATCATGCATGAAAATGAGGATCGTGAACCACAGTCTGTTAAAGTTTGTCAGCAAAGAAATGATTGGCCAAAATGGAAAGAAGCCATATATGCGGAGTTGCATTCTTTGGAAAAAAGAGAAGTTTTTGGACATGTAGTCCAAACACTCAAAGATGTAATTCCTATTGGATACAAGTGGGTGTTTGTGAGAAAAAGAAATGAGAACAATGAAATTACGAGATACAAGGCTCGACTAGTAGCACAAGGTTTTTCACAGAGACCTGGAATAGATTATAAGAAGACATATTCTCCTGTGATAGATGCCATAACATTCAGATATTTGATTAGTTTGACTGTCTTACAAAATTTAGAAATAAGACTTATAGATGCAGCAACTGCCTATCTTTACGGCTCGCTTGATAGTGATATATATATATGTATGAAAATCCTTAAAAGATTTAAAGTGCCAAAAGTAAGTGATTCATTCCCTAAAAATATGTTTTCAATTAAATTATAAAAATCTCTCTATGAATTAAAACAGTCTGGATGGATGTGATATAACCGTCTAAATGAATATTTGTTGAAAGAGGGATATCAAAATGATGATATTTGCCCATGTGTTTTTATAAAGAAAATTGATATTGGATTTGCAATAGTAGCAGTTTATGTAGATGATTTAAATCTTATAGGAACTCCTGAAGAGCTCGATAGAACTGCTGAATACTTAAAAACTGAATTTGAAATGAAAGATTCGAGGAAAACCAAATTTTGTCTTGGTTTGTAGATTGAACATCTTTCGAAAAGATTATTTGTTCATCAGTCTACATACATAGAAAAAGTTTTAAAAAAGTTTTAGATGGATAAGGCACATCTATTGACATCTCCGGTGGTTGTCCAATCACTTGATATAGACAAAGATCTTTTTCGTTCATTTGAACATTGGGAAAATATTCTTGGTTCTGAAGTACCATATCTTAGTACAATTGGAGCATTGACATATCTTACAAATTGCACTCGACCAGATATAGCTTTTTCTGTAAATCTTCTTGCTAGATATAGTTCTGCACCAATTCAAAGACACTGAAATGGTTGTTAAATATATTCTTCGTTACCTTAAAGGTGTCATAGACTTGGAGATTATTTTATTCACAAAACACAGGCTCTTCTGTAGTTGGCTATACAGATGTAGGTTATTTCTCTGATCCACATAAAGCTAAGTCACAAACAGGATATGTCTTTACTCGTGAAGAAACAATTATATCATGGAGATCTGTGAAGCAAACCTTGACAGCAACATCTTCAAATTATTTAGAAATTATTGCAATCCATGAAGCAAGTTGTGAATATGTATGGCCCAGAAACATGACACATCATATTCAAACATCATGTGGAATAGTTTCAACAAATTAAAGAAGGTCCAACAATACTATATGAAGATAATGCAGCTTGTATTACACAACTTAAAGGAAGCTTCATCAAAAGGGACATGACGAATCACATATCTCTAAAGTTTTTCTACACATATGAACTTCAGAAAAGTGGGGACGTCAACATTTAACAAATCTGTTCAAGTGATAATGTAGCTGCTTTATTCACAAAGGCGTTAGCTGACACGCCCCACCTCTAGTATCTGTACTATACTAAAAATGTGGCGTGCGCCGACGATAAATTCTAACTAGAAGTTAGAATTCACCGCCTAGGCTCATTTTCTTGTTAAAATTTACTAAAAATTTTGGCAGCATCTCCCCTATTTTATGAATAAACCACCCTGCATGATAACAATTCCACCAAACCCATACTCCAGCACAACTCAAAACCCCAAACAACCACTACAACACACCAAGCCAAATATGTATGTTAACAAAATGAACTCTACATAGATGTATTTACAAAAGTATATTAGCCTTAGTCTTTTCTTCTTGACATTCATAAACCTATCAACATATCAAAATGTCTTCCACCACATCAAAACACATTTCCTTATTACAATTCTAGTTGATCATGCCAACCTTATCAAAGGCTCGTTTCCAGAATGGAGTCCTAGTGTTGCTCAAACTTCAGTTGATACCTGGAAGCAAAAACATTAAAAAATTATTTTCATGAGCATTAACGCCCAGTGAGTGGAATATTAAGAAACCTTCATACTTTTAAACAAGACCATCTTTATCATTGTTATTTTCATCCAAGCAAATCATAAGTAAATCATCCTTATTTATAAATCATTACAAGATAGAAATATCATGAATTTCACTTCATTTCAAGATTATCATGGAATTCACCCCAAAAGAGTATCCAACATCACATTATCATGATATCAAGTCATACGCGCGTAGACACCAGCTTGGGCCATAGGTACCTTATGACCCCTTCGCCCTAAACGGCACAATGAACAGCTTGAGCCATAGCTAGCACATAGGCCCCTTCGCTTGGGCGGCGTTCATTTAGTCAGCTTGAGCCATATACGCCCCTTCGCCCGTAGGCGGCACATTCATGACATAGGATACACTTGGAGGAGTTTTCAAATCATTCAACATTTGCATATCAAATACACCATATCTTTGAAATTCTTAAACAATACATTGAGTTTATAACTTCTTGAATGCACTAAAAATTCACAAAGAAAATTCCATAAAAACACTTGTCATAGCTTCACGACATCATAGATAAAAATCAAAGCATGGTAAATTCATTTTCAAGGAATAAGAGAAATTCCACTCACTGGCTATATATATGTGATTTAATTGGGTTGATAGGCCCTTGCAATTTCTTCCGTGTCTCCTGAAATAAAACATGAGTAATTTAATTAATAATCCATTTCCTTTACTCTTTCTTCAACTTTTGTTAACTTCATTTCCTTTATTTCTTTTAAACTACCTACCCCACATTTCTAGTCCAATTAATGGTGTCAATATGAGTTTTCTTTTAGACTACAATTTTTCTACCTATACTCATTCTCATTTATTTTCTTTTATAATTATCTTAGATTTTATCCCATCTAAAATAAATTGTAATAATATCATATATTAAAGTCTTAATTATCCACTAAAATAACATTAATTTTTCACCTTTTAACACTAACTCTTGGTCATTAACAATTTCCACATTTGCCATTAAATATTATGACATTCATTACTTACATAGTCATTCTAAACTTCACTAGATTTCTCAACTACCATGATATGATGCTATTAAATCATAATACCAACTTATGTATAAAATTTCAAGTCATTTCTTCACTTAAAATTTCATATTAGTATTAGTTAGCCACCACAATTTCTTAATATAACACCAAGAAATTAAATTTCATAACCAAATATTGATTTAATGCATACTAAAATAACAAATAACACTAATCATAAATCTTTAAACATTAGTTCTTAGGCTTAAATAAATTTCCACACTTATTATTAAATATTAAGTCATTAATTTCTTTCATTCATCCTTAACTTCACCCACTTTCCTAATTGCCATGGTAACCATAACACTAACTTATATCAAAAGTTTTCAATTTACTTACTCTATCTAAAATTTCATCCATAGAAACTTCATCTTTATCCTAGCTACCATAAATCCCTATAATAAGATCAAGAATCTCATTTTCCATTATCAAATAACTATTTGATGCATTTAGAACATATATTAAATAAAATCATAACCTAATATTAAATGTTCCTAAAATTTTCATAAAACTCATATTCTTTAACTTTATAAATTCAAAGGTTGAAGACAAAGAATACTTACTAGTTTACCCCTTTGATTGGCTTTCTTCTTCTTTTCAAGAAAAGAAATAATTTTTTTTCCCAAAACCTGCAGAAAGCTTGGGCCCCTTTCTCTCTCTTTTTTTTTTCTTTTCTTGTTTTGTGTTGTTGGCTTTGGTTTCATATAAAATATATATGGATATATATATATATATACACATATATGTATATGGAGCACTTGGCCCAGCCAAGTCCCCCGAAAATTCCGGAATTTTTTTTTAATAAAATTCTTGTTTCCACTTTAATCCTAAATTTTGTATGCAAATTAAATTTGGTCCTTATATTTTTAATCGACTTCGTAGAATGGATAATTAAAAGAATTGGAATGTCACAGTAAATGTCTTGAGGTCATTTCAGCAAGCTCCATATTTCTAAGAACTTGGCAAGCCCCAATTAATGTCCCCTAAATGGCAAAATATCTAGCCTAAAAAATAACAGATCTCCTTGTAATGGATTCATCCGTTACTCGCTATTTAGTTTCAGCAATGACCTCAAAAATAAAGGAAACTGTCCCTAGAATGGACACTGCGAGAACTATTTTCCATGGAATTAATGTCATCGTTAACCCAAATTAGGTGCTTCAACCCCTATTTTTGTGTCATGTAATCACCCATATTTTCTAGTACTACTTCTTATCTGTTGCACATCTGAAAAGGAAAAACCAAGAATCATAAATTAATTATCCACATAGGGCATGAAAAGTTAAGAGATATGATAGCATAAAGCTAGAAATCAGCAAAAATTCAAACAATATCAAATAAAATCCAAATTTAAATCTGTAACACCCCGTAAAATTTTAAGGCAAGTTGCCATTCAATTGAATGATGAAAATTGAAATATGACCATATGATTGTACTTGAAGGATTTCAAGACTGCCAAGAATTATGATGGTATTGGATGGCAAGATTATTACCTATATGAATATGATCACATGATTAATACTTGGACAATGAATTGAAATTAGAATTTGGTTATTGAGAATGTATTGATAATGTAAACATTATTTTGCTAATGAACCGTTTGAAATGCCACAAGTATTCTTGAATTGTATTAGAAAATTAAAAGATTATTACTCAATTGACGATAGAGAAAGAATTTTGTCCTCAATTGACATAAACTAAAGTACCGTGACCTAATTAAAAGATAATGCAACGGGGAGGGACTTCTCAGCTAAATTCCTGCTAAGTGTGCGGTATATATAGCGCCATGTGTCACGATTTAGTTGGCGGAACTCAAATTTTATTAAAAACAATTAAATTTCAACTATTATAAAAAGGGCCTTTGGGTCCTCAAGTTCCCAAAGACCCCAAACCGTTCCCTTTTCCTCCAATAACCTTCCAAATTTGTCCAAAATCATTGGAGGAAGAAAATCTACCATAGAAACTCATCATAACACTTATTAATCCTTTGAAAAGGGTCCCTTACCATATATGGAAGGATTATAGCTTGAAAAATAGCTTTAATCAAGGTTTTAATGACATTTTTCTACTTGAGATTATTCGAAGAAGATTTGAGGTGAGTAACTATCACTTTGATTCCCTTTTAACATTGAAGATTTTTTGAAATGCTAAAGCATGTATTTGATTAAAGCAATGAACATGGATTCTGATGCATTAAAAAGAAAGATTGATATATTACATTTTGAATCACTAGTTGCTCTACCCGTTCTGTATCTGTTCTGCTCTGCTCTGTTGCCACACTAGGAGCCATCTAATGATACCGAGATGGGCGATGATTAGTGTGGTATCTGCTCTGTATCTGTATTAATCTGTCTGGAATGCCAGTAGGGGTCAACTAGGATTCAAATGTGGATCTACTTAATTGTACATAGCCATGATTGAATTGATATGATTCTGGCGCGCACTACGAGTAGTAGTTTAACTAGTGGTAGGACCCATCTGTGCATTGAAAAGTTTTGTGCATTGAATGATTTTATGGAAAATAAATCTTTCATATAAAAGGTAAATCAAAGAGTTTTTGTTACTCACTGAGTACTTCGTAATCATTCCCTTCGTTACTACAATTTTTGTAGATGATTGAAGCTATAACATCTGAAAAGTAAGGCAGGTCAGGAGTTGGATCATGCTCGTAAAATGGAGTAGAGTTTGCATGTAGTATAAATCTGCCTTTGAAGTTACTATAAATTTAATAGTTTCATACCCACCTCTATAGTATATATATGTTTTTACATCTTATAACATATAATAAAATAGTGAGTTATAATCTTTATATTGATTTGAATTCTACTTCTCACTGTGAAAGTTCTTTAATGATTTGGCAGACTTTAGTAATCAATAAAATATATTTATTAATACAATTTTTTGTGTTTTTATATTTCTTGAAAAACCTATATTTAATGTTTTCTTTAAAAGTTTAACGATTTGTTAACTTATATAATTAGCTTTGTATAATAAACCCTGTAAGACAATATAAATTAGATTGTTCTGCACGTCCCGTCTCCGCTGTTTGAATTAAAGCTTCCACTATAGAATTTGTAAATTAACATAAGATATTCAGAAATATTAGTGGGGGCGTGACAAAATCGCCCAAACTAAATCACCTAAAACCCCCAAGAACTCAGATTTGTTTGATGGCAACAGATATAATTTAAGAAAAATAATTATGAAAAGATAAGGAAGATACGGTGATCTTATCATAATTTATGAAAAGTTTAGAAAAGATAATTAAGAAAAGATTAAATATATATATATATAATGAAGTCGATAATTCAGGAAAGAAATAAAAAAAAGATATATAATTTCACATATGACTTTATAATATCATCCTTATAAAGCCAGACTAATGGCGGGAAAAACTATACTAGACAAACTTCTCTTATTATTAATATATATATATATATATATAGATTAAAAAGAAAAAAAAAAGGAAAAAGGAAAAACAAAGAAAACAACACAAAGTAACGGACGACAAGCTAATTCGAACTCAAATAGCTTGATATAAAATAGACCAAGTCATTTAGATTCTTTTTATTTATTTATTTATTTATTTATTATTATTATTATTTTTTTGGGAATACAGAGGATGGAAATTCAGAGAGGGCTAGATGTGGTTTCGAACTTGAGACTTCTCACTTGAAATGTAAGCATCTAATCACTGCTTCATAGTTCAAACCACAAGTCATTTAGATCCTAAACTATAGTACTTTCACCTATTCTTATTTTGAGTTATTTATCACCGTAGTAGCCCTAGTATTATGAAAAAATGGGTCACACCCAAATACCCAAGACAAGGGAAGTCCTAACACAATGCAGTTTCAATATATATACATATATATATATATATATATATATCGAAAAGAACTAAACATCTTCTGAAGCATCTAATTACTGTATCACCTAAAACCCGTTGTTACATTTTTAGAAAACTGATGTTTATCGCATTATATCCAATCATAAGTTGAATTGAAATTTATTGTTTGTTTACGAGTTATGATATATTGCATAATCCGGTGACTAGTTAGGTGACTAGTGAGAGTTAAAATAGTAATTTGACTTACCAAAATTCAATACCCAAGCACTAATTTTAATGGGTCAAGTTACTATTTTAATCTCTATTAATCACCAGAGTAAGTAATATATAGTATATCATTACTTTTGTTCACAGTTTTCCAATGTATTAAATTTCCAAACTGATCTACTAGGTTGCCTATTCGCTACTTCGGTCAGAAGCCGGCGCCGGTGATGCCTTTTTGTCTACAAAATTTGTCGAGTGTACCAATATGAAGTAAATATAATACCGGCTAGGTGTGACATAATAAAACTCTAACTAAATGCTAATTAAACCATTACATGCACACATACAAACAATGATACAAAACACTTTTAAAATCCCAAAATTATTCCATTTGGTACATCCAATAATTAATGTAATTAAATAATAATCAAACATTAGGGTTCGTTGATAGGTCAATTTCACTAGTCCTCAAGTAGCCTATATATAGTAGGTATTATTTTTCTAATGATTGTTTTCTTGTATTTTTCTAATTTGTACATTGTTTCTTTATTTTTTAAGTATAAATCTCCTTGGGTAGGTGAAATTTGGAAATAGATCGTCATTGTTTACGAATTATTTTTATTTAAAAATAAAATTTCGTCAAAGTAATCACATTCATATTTCTTATGGGACTTACATGGACCATGCAAATCTCAATCATTTATTTATATAAAAACCATTTCTACTTTTAAATAGAAATAATTTGTAAATGGGAGCAATTTTTTTGTGTGTGTGTGTTGTGTGTTTTTTGAAAATCAAAATTTAACTTCTAGTGAAATAGTGTAATTCAGGATTGTGAAATAAATTGTTTTGATAGTGAGAAAAGAATAGAAAAAAGTATTTTCAAGTGTAGATTATATATCATTCCCTTATATTTTTTGAAACTTTCTTTCTTCACAATATTGCAGGACATGTCACCAAATCTATTAAGTTTTCGCAAACACCACCCAACATTAAGATGAGAAAACTTCTTTAGAAACTTCAAGGGAATAAAAATCAAGGTTACGAGAAGTTGATTAGAGAAAAAAGTCGAATTAAGAAACTTTTTGTTAGTGGTATTTAATCCTCAAAATTTTTGGACATTTTAGTTCAGTTAGATTTATGATTTTTTTTTAAAATTAAAAGTGAAATAAGTGGAAGGAAGGGTATAATATCTATATATTCAAAGTTTTCTACAATATTATTCACTTAAAAAAAAAACTTTCAATACTTAGAGTGTATAAAATTTGCTACTTGCATATCAACAAAAAAATGATCACATTTGGCATTTGCACATGAATCACCCTTTGTAGAGACGTGGATGGTACACATATAAATACTTAGGATTCATATAAATAATATATAAGGATTCTACTTGTCCAGGCTTTAAAGAAATAAAAAAATAAAAATAAGGATTTGAATCCGATTCAGCTATGCCTATCATAGTTGCCTATGGTTCCATGCGTAGTGTGATTATGGTCCTATAAATAGTTCCGACTTTCAAGCGAGACATTTCCAAATGGCTTAATTCTAAGGATCTGGATGCCAATTGTAATGAAAGTAATCAATTCATCTTGAATTGAATATAGTAATGTTAAAGTCGTACGTTAATTCCACTTAAATTCGACATAAAATGTGAAGTGATTCAACGGCTGTCTAGTTGATTTGATTATTATTCCAACACGTAGGGACTAAAGTCACATACTTATATAGTTTGAGGGCCCATATACGTCAATAGAAATGGTCTATAAAACCAGCTGACATGTTTCACAAGGGACCAACCTCATTGTATCGATAAAGTAAACACTGACATGTGACCGTAAGAGAGAGCGTTTTTTCTTAACACTGATATGTCACCATAAGAGAGAGAGTTTTTCTTTTTATATAAAAAAAACCCAATTAAATTTGAGACTAGGCCAACGATAGAAACTGAATATGTAGAAAGAATAATATTATATAACAACAACATTGCTTGGCACGGGTGGTAACTAATGTATCCTATCGAACCAACCACGTGACAGTAAGAGAGAGCGTTTTTCTTTTTTATTAAGCCACATCACGGGATGATACCCTATTGAACCAACCATTTGGGTTTGCATCATTTCCAATCCCCGTGAAAATTAAATTTGAGACCAAGCCCGTGTCAGAAACTAAACATATAGAAAGCAAAATACTATGTAGCACCAACAGTTCTCAACACCGAGTGCAATTAATGGGAAATTAAATGTATGAAAAAATGAGTCACTCAATTCAATATATCATTTAATATCACATTGATATGATAATGTACTAGTGGTGCTCACATCATTACTCAAGTATAAATGATCGTTAAAAATAGGTGGGTATCTTGTTCACGAAATGTATAAATTATTACTACATGAAATTGTTCCATAATGTGCATGCGCTCCAATCCAACATAGGAATAGATTAAACAAATTTAGTACAACTCAAAAGGGCTCGTCCTATGCAAGGCGTATCAGGTTAAGGTGGCGCCCTGTCTTCCATGATCAAATCATATTATTCTTCCATTCTATCCAACCTGTTTCTCTCTCTACAGCTCGCATCCCTTCAAATTCTAGGCATTGCCATCGAGATCACGGCCAACAGTTTGAATCATTCGTTCCTACAAACCCCTTTCTAATGATTACCCAATTTATGATTTTCTTTAATGAAAAAAACTGTTATTTGACCCGTGGCATTGTCTGATTAATCCCAGAACTCAAAAAGGTTTTGTTTTATTGATCAGAAGATCAAGTCCAGATATCAAACAGTTTTTACTTATCATCAGATCTTAATGTGCTGTTTGAGTGGAGGATTTCTACGTCGAGTGAAACTCAGAAGAAGCAGTACTGTAAGTGTTTGATATATGGGTTCTCAGAGAATTTGGGATGTGATTTTAATGATGTTTTGTTGTTCTTGTTTGTTGCAATATGTTCAAGGATCCAAGGTTTACAGCCGGGATTCATTGGATTCTCTTGTTTATGACTATGCATTCAAGAAAATATCGAGGTCTCGTACTGGAAAACTGTATAATGTTTCACTTCCTTCTAATTATTCCGGGATTGAGGTTTCAATTCTTCGTATCAGAAGTCGAACTTTATGGATGAATGGAGTAAATTTCAGTTATTTCAATATTCCTTCGAAAATATTGCCCTGGCCATTTTCCAGGAGAGTGGATTTAGTCTGTCAGAATCTTGGCAATTGGTCATCTTTGTATTATAATGTCTCTAATTATAGTTTCATTGCTCCTGTTATTGGCTTGTTGGCATATGATTCCAGCACTGTTTCACGACATTCTGAAGCGGTCGAGCTTAGTCTCATGGGCAATAAATCAATAGTGGTTCATTTTCCTAACATTTCATTTCCAGAAGATAAGAGTGTGGAAGCAAAATGTGTGAGGTTTAGAATGAATGGCACAGTGGAATTTAGCAATGTGACGGGGGCGAGTTCATGCAGGGCAAAAGGGCAGGGGCACTTCTCTGTTATCATTCCATCTCGAGCATCAAAATCTAGTAAGAGAAAAGAACGCATTTGGAAATGGCTGGTGATCGGATTTGGAGGAGGAATTGTAGGAGTGAGTCTGCTTCTTGTGCTTGTGCTTAGTTTATACAGATTGATCAAAAGAAAAAGAATCAAGAAAATGGAGAAACAATCTGAAAAAAGTGAAGCATTGGGTTCAATTTGGATTGGAAGAAGCAGAATGCCGTCAGCTTCAGGTATCAGAACTCAACCAGAACTTGAGAACTCCTACATTCCTTAGTCTACACTCTTGTTCTAATTCTAATTCCCTGTTTCTTTTCACATTTTTGATGTTTCTTGGTTCATTTCCTTTGAAAAATTGGACATATTTTTTATGACTTTCGCCTCCCCGTCCCATTCAAGATTATACATGAAAGTTCGATTACTTGTCAGATATACTGGGTCATACGAGACTTCTGGGCTTCTCTCCCTCAATTGAGATATATCTTCTTTGTTACGAACACTAGTAGATTGCTTTAATCAAAGGCAGCCAGTTGGCTTTTGACAACAGAAATTTGCAAGCCTGCAAATTCAAAAAACTAAAATTGATTGAGTAGAAAACTTAACCACTGAAAATTAAGAGTGGGCCGGCATTAGAAGAAAACAAATGAAATAAGCAACTTCAAGAAAAGTCAGTAGGCCAGTATTGGTTGGTTAGAACATTGCTTTCTTATAAAAATGTGGTTATGTTCTGATGATATCACGAATATACATAAATAAATAAGAGAAGATTCCCACTTAAAACTTGAGTAGTCCAATAAGTGTTTCTTTAAAATTAGTTTAATTTTTCTCCTATAATTGGAAGAAAAATTGAAAAACTACCAACCAGTGATTCATATATGCTTCTTATTGTAGTAAATTATTCGTTACAAGGTTTTCTGATGTGACAGAGTTTTACACTGGCTGTCAACTTCTTGTAGGAACGTGCATTTCTTATTTTCTTGTGCTAAAATATTATCAATGTTGGTTAGTATAAGGATTCTCAATATGTGATGAAGTTTTGTGTAGTGATTGTCAATCTATTGTAGCCCTCATTCTTTGTTTGAGGTGGAGATCAACTGACTATGAAACCATGGTTGGGGTTTAGATTTAAATATTTAATAGTACAATGTTTCATGTTGTTGTAACATATGACTTAAACATAGTATCTAAAAATACTTGTGCAGTCGACTCTAAATTTATAGTACTTTCTTCTGCTTCTGAATGATTAATGAATATGAATTTGTGCAAATGATCAATGTGAAATCAGCAATATGGAGTACAAATCACTTCATTGAAAAACTGCTAGACTGCAGTGCTGGTCTTGCTGTTCAATGGTGTAATTTTCCTTCTAATATTGAAAATATCATTTGAGATTGATCCTAATTATTCCATTCTTACGGGGCGAAAAATTAAAAAAAAAAAAAATGAAATCTAAAGTTTGCCATCGATCGTCTACTTCAAGTTGAGCACAAGATTTTCCTCACATCGTTGACTGCCGTGAATAAAAACTCGTGCGTATGCAGTTAATGATGAAGACTGCATAAAAAATGTCTAAGTATATAAGAATGTGGAGAATGGAATCTGCCGTAATTGGCTCAAGAAAAAGGGCATGCCAACAAAATTGGCTGACCTGACTATGACAACTTATAAGGAGTGATAGAGGACAAAAATTATGAATTCTGTAGGATAGCATGTGATATACGTTTTATGTAAAAGCAGAGTTCTAAAAAAAAGAACGTAAAGAAAAATGTGTTCCCAATAAAGACACAGAATAATGAAAAGTCCTATTCAATGAATACTTGACTTTTTAATTTATCAATAGTCAAGTAAGTGATTTGAATTATGATGCAGTGATACTCCATCAACACTCACAATACATATTATGGTTTGAAAAATCCATTGCTGTATAGCACAAAAGTAGAATCTTAACTTTGGACTCCAACTTAAAACATACCTATACCAAGAAAAGCACCTTAAATAAAGTAACCATGAACATCTAAATATCACTTGACAAATTTTATTAACCGGAGAAAGAGTGACTACGCTAAATATATATATATATATATATACTTAGGAGGCGATCGGGGGAGGCGCAGTAGCTTTGTTCAAACACTGATCTTTAATCATGGGGATGACATCGGGTCGGCATTCGTTGCTTACTTTTGTAATGGCCTTGCAACAATCGGGGCTAAATATGTAACCCCAGCTATATGACAAGCTAGACTTTTGCATGCAACTTTCCACAACTTCAGAGGTTGATAAACATTTCGGGTTAGTACTTTTCGTGCTAACTCCGTCACTGACATCTATCACGTTTGGGCTTCTACCGTCGATGTCGGCATTCTGTGTTGCACCATGTGGGTGCCAGAGATGGGGTGGAATCCACGGGTGCCAGGGAAATAGAGGTGGGATTCTGAAGCCTCCAGAAGGAAGAGGAGGATGCACAAAGGGCCATTGAATCTGGGGAAGGCCACCTGAAGGAAGCGGAGGATGCATGAAAGGCCACTGAAACTTGGGAAAGCTACCCGATGGTAACGGACCAGCAGGTAGTAGGGGATGATATGGTAAGAATGGATGCATACCCTTATAGAACCAATCGGCTTGTTTACCAGATAATGGATTGTATTTGACATTCTCGTCAATATTTAAATTCGCGGCCATCATGGAATTATCATTGCCAACTACATGATTTTCAGTCGATAAACCTAGAGCTCGATATGAAAACAAAGCAATGCAAAGGAGAAGGAATGGAGGGGTGAAGCGAATTTTGTTTACCATGATTGCTAATTAGGAGTGAGCTTCAAAATGAAATAGTCAATAGTGACGATCTACTTATATAGGTTTAGTGGGTGAGTTTTTGAGGGATAAAATAGGATTTGAATAGGATATTTTTTGTTTGAATTATATCTTTGTGGTTAAGTGGTTATGATTTTTGAGAAATATATGTACTCCTTTTAAAACAATTATCTTATCCATTATAAGTTATAAATAGACATTATTATTTATGTTCTTAAATCATTTTTTGAAGAGGAATTATATTCATATCACATGTTTTGCTAATTGCACCACATTTTATTTATGATAAGATCCTTAGTTTTTGCATAAATAATCTCATGTAGGTCTCCTTTAATTTTTTCGTAGTCTCTGCAATCACAGTTTTTATCTAAATTTTTGTTATTGTAGTTAACATAATTAATTAGCAAAATTTTGTATTTGTTTATCTTACTTATTTAGAAACATTTGGGGGACAAATAAGTATTTTTGTTTTCTCGTAATAGAATTTTTTTTTTTTTTTGAAAAGTATTAGAGTCTAGAATTTTTGGATTTTCTAAGGTAACAGTTTTTGTTTAATGAAAACGGAAAAATTATGATTATAATAACTACAAAAATCAACAAAAGTGAAAGATACATGGTACAATTAAAAGTTGGTGCCATTGGATGCCAAAAATAAATGTGGTGACAATAACCAGGGTGCAAATATAATTAACAAGTAGGCTACCTCTTTTATTCTGGTCGAACTCAACTGAGTTGTGCTTTTGGCTTATGTTAAAAATGTAGTGGAAGACTCAAGTTGATGTGCCTCAAATCACTAATCCTAATATATATGCATGAATTCTCATGTATAATATATTTCTTGTTTTTAACAGCCTAAACACCCTTGCTAGATTATATGCAATACCATACGGACTAGCCGCTGCTGCAAGGTATCTTCTTCATCTGATGTATCTGTTGAGTTCTTGCTTGCTTTTTTACCGATTTTAAGTAATTATTATTAAATATTCAGTACAAGAATTTCGAATGAGTTAGGGGCCGGAATTCCGATCTCGGGAGCTCGTGTATCCGTCATTGCTCTGAAGCTTAGTGCAGCCACAGAAGCAATCATTGTAAGCACAACTGGAAAATGGAGGAGGGTTTGTTGAGAGAGAGAGAGAGAGAGGTGAATCCTGGAGTGAGATGGGGAATCTTGATGGAGGAGATGAAGAGACTGGGGTACTTAGCAGGACCCATGGTGGCGGTGACTACGTCATTTTATTTGCTTCAAGTGATACAATTGTTAATGGTGAGTCATTTGGCTGAACTCGCTCTTTCCAGCACAACCATAGCCATTTCTCCTCAAATAACCTCTCCCTTGCCTTAGCTGTTGCAGGATGGGAACAGGACAAGATTTTCGCTTATAAAATGCAGAAGAAATCAAAGTTCTGGAATAAACCGAGAAGGGACCCGTTTTTCCCAGTTTGTGCAACAGGTTATGGTGGCTAGCAAAATCGTTTGTAAAGTAGCGCCACAGAGTACTCTTACCCAGAGACCTTTACCTTTAAAATTTAACCAGAACCCCAATGTGGCAGCAATTGGGACTCTGAGTAGGTAAAATGCAGCGAGGTTGATATAAGCTCCTATATGCTGCCAGCCACACCCCCTTGCAATACCTGACAATACAGAGAAAAGAAGCCTTGAGTTACCCGAATTCCAAAATTTTTCATTTTATAACAGACACGAGTGGGAGAAATACTTTACCTGAAAGAGTTCCTGGAAGGCAATCCTTTATAACAGATAAACAAACCAGAGGAGCCACATCAGTGACGTAGTCGACAACTTCCTTCTCGTTGCTAAAAACATAGCCAAACACACACCGACCCATAAAGAGGATTGTGCTCGCCATTACTGCTTCTGCCACAGCGATAAGCATCAAAGAAATAACAGATACACGAGCTCCCTGGGGATTTCCTGCCCCCAACTTATTCGAAATTCTTGTGCTGAATATAAAATCATTACAATTTAGAACCAGTAATGTGCACTGCTTATTAGCACATTAAGTAAGCATCCCAAAAAAAAAAAACAGTTGCAGAGGACACCTTGCAGCAGAAGCTAATCCAAATGGTATTGCAAATATCGTGACGATGGTGTTTAGACTGTTCAAAAATAAGATGCATTAAATTTTTGGGATTTAGAATGAGAGTAGAAAAGAAAATGTGAATATTGGTGTCCACTTCTGTGTAGAAAGCATGAGTAAAGAGGGATGGAGAAAGGGAGAGAGCGTTACCAAATCATTACGGCAGAAGGAACGGCAAAGCAGGAAAACTCTTTCAATCCTTCAGATATTTCCACTGAAATGGGGGCCCAAGTTTTCGCACAGGAGGAAGAGAACTTCCTGAACAGACCAATGTGTTGGATTTATTGTCAAAAATAATCCAAAGTTGAAAAGGAAAAGGAAAAGGAAAAAAGAAGAGTTCTTGGAGGAAAAGGAATCCAAATCCTAGAAGGAATTATCTTATCTTTCAAGTAAACAAAGCCTATAAATAGATGTGTTTTCCTCTTCTTTTAGGTACAAGAGTGACTTGAGTCTTTGAGAGAAAAATTGGCGAGCTTTGCATCTTGTGAGTTTTTCTTGTAACTCTTTGAGGTTTGTTCAAAGAGTAGAAATTTTAAGTGCTGTAGAGCTTGAGTATTTTTCTTGTAATACTTGAG